>UXGD01005307.1:0-14771 GCA_900474315.1 Torymus auratus
GGATATATATACGCGTACACCTTATCAGCTTGAGTGTATGCACTCTTTTTACGGCTCCGCAGCGAAATTGTATTCTTCTTTCTCTTCCCGTGTGCTCTCTCTCCTCTTCATCCTACCCATAAAACTGCTCGACGTGAAATTCCCATTCTTTCGATTTCGAAAATATAGGTAGCTCGCGCTCGGTTTTGTTTTTACGACACGACGCACACACGCTATTAACGACGATGCATCGAAACCCCGTTACATATACACACGCACGAACGTATCCCGAGTAAAAATAAAAAATTTAATCGGACAGTCGTGAAAATCCGCGCCGTGCCTATATAATTCCTACTCGAACAATGAAAAGAAAGAAGAATTCCATTCGACATAGGAAATACTGAATTTCCCCTTATTTCACCGCAGTCACATCGTTATATGATGGGCGATACGATTCATCGTCGTTATATTATTACGCGCCGTGAAAATTGCGCGTTATGTCGCGTAGTGACGCAGCGGTGATCAACAACTCGCTATATATAATACAGGCAAGTGCGTAGGAGAGAGAGAGAGAGAGAGAAAAAAAAAGTAGCTTTTCTTTCTCTCGAGAGTATAGAGGAGAGTATAAGGAAGATTGATGAAGGAGGGAGTTAACTTGGAGTTCGGCCGGCCGAATTAAAGACGCGGATTGAGAGTGATTAGCTCGGATGTAAGATCAAGAGTTCGATTAGTCTTATATATATCGCGTATGTGGCTTTTGCGTCGTGCGCTGTTTATAGGTGAGAAGATTTATGGGCTCTGGTGGATTTGTCGTATATATATACGGTGAATCAATTCGCGAGATGTTTGCATGCAATATTTGTAAGTTGAATGTAAACTTGTTTGAGAAAAATGTCGCGTAGGTTTGTAGAGGTAAAAAGTATTTTTGTAAAGCTGAAAAATTGTTTTGGAATCTCTTTGCGCAGTTGTATTATCTCAAAGCATATTTAAGTCTATCTTTTATTTTTATTGTATATTGTATGATTCTGATGATACAAACACGAGACATATTTGCAGTGTTGCATGCATACATGTATATGTCTAATAACAATTTTGCGCTTCTATCGTTTAATTTGTTTCAAGCTTGATTAAATAAGGAACCGTTAACAAAAGTGTACAAACACCTCTGCGCGTATTTCTATAATCCATTGCATTTGAAAATATAAATCAAGCCATAATAATAAAAGATAAATACGCGAATTATATACGTCACTTATCCGAAACAACAATATATACTCAGGCGCTCGAAAGTCGACGATGAAATTGTTATTATAAACTTAATTAAACATTGAGATGATGTAAATATTCTCAACGATAAAACGATTTATACCGTACAAAATACACATCACGCGCTCATCGCGTACCAAAAATCACACAACATCGCGTACGAAACTTTATATAGTTTGTTTACAGTTTGATACGACATCGCAGTATCAGTTTTTCCCCGAGCAGCAGCAGCAGCAGCAGCTGCTGTGTACACCGCGCTTCGACGTTTTCTCGCGGCTTCTGCACGCTCGCCAAAAGTTTATCCCTTGTATAAAAGCCCGGCGCAAGAAATATATACATTAATTTTTTCTTTACTATGTGGTCGCCAAGTTTATACTTATATTTCTCTTTCATTCCAGCCGCGCGTATATACTTTTCTATTTGCTTTCTATATAAGTATATTATACTTAGGCGGCTCGACTCTTTTCATTCAGACCTCGCTGAGTAATATAGCGGGCACCAATTGCGCCGCGCAATTAAACTTGCCCCGGCAACTTCGAAATTGCGCGAAGGCATTACCTATATATACGGGATAAAAGACAAATTCCGGGAATCCTGAGATGTGGTGTGTATAATAAGGCTCGCGAGAAGTTTTGCCTTAATTGCCGAGTTTCCGTAAACAATAAATCAGCGCGAGAGCGGCCGATCGATTAAATATTGCTATGGGGGAAGTTGGTATAGGGTGAGGAGTGTAATTTTATACGGGTTTGATATGTGAGAAATAATATTTTTAATTGATTATGTATTAAGGTTCGTATAATATGTTTTAATTTTGTTTAGCGGAATATGCTGTGTAATATTTCTTGACGCTACACAATATACTATATAAGTATACAAGTTTGGTTGAAACTAAAGAACAGATGGCGAGGACAGTAAGATTAAAGAGCGCGCTAAACCAATTGTAAACAAAGAAAGCTTGAGAATGCATTTTATTTGACCTGAATGAAAGTGTGCGTCACGGTGCCGAAAGTGCAGTTGGAATCGATGAGTTACAAAGCGGCGTAGATGAATTTGAGAATCTACGTGTCTTATATGAATCGCCTATCGATTTGATTATATAACTTATTTTTCCGTCGCTGCTATATGCGCATAGCTATATAAATACGGTAAAATCACTATAATTATACCAACATTTAGTATGTTTTCACTAAAAATTAATGAATCTTTTATTGTAAACAGAATGTTTTTCTCCGTATAACCACCACACTAGATATAAAATCATTCGCCGCATTTTCAACAAGTATACAATATTTTTTAAATATTTAAAACAACCTAGACAAAACTAACCAGCATCTCCATCCCCGACTTTATACTCTCTAAAAAAAGCCTTTAATAATGCAGCACTCTTACTTACATTCCCTTACACGACGGGCCAAGGCCACCGTGACGTCTACCCTGCCGAGCATCACACGCGATCGCGTGCCACACCGTGCTAAGCACGAATAAAGAGGGTGCAATGCCATCATCGTCGCGTCCAAGTATCGTTGTATACCTACGAAATGACGAGGCGTGTTTTTGCTCGTGGCGGATTTTTCCTTAAAAAGTTATGGGGTTTGAATTTTGGAAGAGGTGTATGGGGACAATTTTTTTCTAAACTATTTTTTACAGTATAGGGTTGTGAAATATACTCGTCGTGTGGCATTTTTATGATTTTTGTAGCAACTTATAGGTTTTTAAGTGTATAGTTATTTTTGTGATTTTTGTATATAATTTTTGAAATAGTAATTTACATGAATGCAGAAATTTAAATATTCCAGTAGTATCAGTCAATTTGGTATACGAAAATTATAAAAATTTGCTATTAAAAAACGTAAAAATCCCGCGTGACAATGTGTGTTACCCCGCAGCGATACCATGAAAATAGTAAATTTTCATATAATAGAAAAGTAAAATTTACAAACAAATTTATCTCTGTTTGGATTGTTTTTTTTTTAACGCGTCACTGTGTTATTTTGATGTTGGTGTAACGTGTAAGCCCGCCGACGACAGAAAAATATACGCCACAATCAAAATAGAAACCTGATTTCTCTTGATGAACCGAGTCGCGCACTTATATTTATAAAAAAACCCCAAAACAACACTTACATCCATTTTCCTTCCAACCTACACGTACGTCGACTCAGCAATCAACCAAAATCCGGAGTATAGCAAACACATTCGAATACCGCTCGCAGGCATCAACCGCGCAGTCATTTCCCACCGACAATATTTGCAGAAATTATAACACCAGAACGTCGGTGCACTACATCCTCACGGATCTCGTGCTCTGTATGTAACACAAAAACGTTTATCCTGCTCTACAATTTCGCGAGCTGAGGCAATATGGTGTACGCGTAGGTCTTGGTTTAATCTGTCCCACGCGCGTGGCGCCGGTTTATCCGCGCAAGGCTGCGGGTATAATACCGTACCGTATATAGGTAGGTACGTGTACACCGGTTTAAGTACAGCGTACTTACTTGCCCGCGGAGAATTGAAAATCTTTACGACCTTATTCTTGGTAATCCGCGTAATACTTTCAGCGCGTAACTTTATTATTTCCCTTTTCAATTATGCTCTGCAGAAGCCGCGTTTGTGCAGTGTGTATCTTTGAAGGGAAGGGTGAAAACTAATTTGTAAGATTATGATAAATCGGTAGGTGTATAGATGTGTTTTGGAAGATCAAAAGAATATACTATTAGAAACCGATGAAGTAGTTCGAGGGCAAAGAATTTTCAAACATGCTAGGTATCGCTCAAATTTATGGAAATATTATTACTCGAAAGTTGTAATTTTAAGAGACTACGCCAATTATTCATTGAATTGCGGATTTTAGAGTGTTTTTCGTAATAATATAAACTTTTGTATAAGGCGACTCAATTTTCGACATTTTTAACCCGTAAGAGAACAAATCATTTGAAATATTTGTACATAGGTATAGCAACAACTACGTAAGAAGATTATTACCCTTCATGATAATATTTCTCAGCTATTTTTATGCATCTCTAATCATTCGAAAAACTACACTTTTACAGCAAAACACATTCTAATTCCCCTTTCAAATTCCCCGACACCCTAACCCCCCAAAAATTGATCAAAATACCTATCTTTTAATTACCTTATCCCTCTCTCTATACGACGCAAAATATCCTCCTCCACCAAATTCTTCTCGTCAAATTACTCTTTTCCAATATCCTTCCCCTCTCGGCAGAGGCCCTACACACATAGCTATCCTATATCCCGCCTCCCGCGTCAGCTGCACAAAGAACGTAAAACCCCCGCGCGCGAAACCGAGAAGGGGGGAAGACCCGAGGCGCGGCCGGAAGTCTTCCATTTCCTTTGTCCTAATGTCATCTCTCACAAGTTCTGCAGCTAGCGTGTGTGCGACTCCGCGTATCCGGGAAAAAGGCGATACCTACGCCGTTCTCTGTTTCGAGGAAGAGAGAGAGAGGAAAATCGATCGGGACGAAGAATGATGGGAGTTTTGTAAGTTTTGTTGGTCGTATGTACACGATTGGCGAAACTATTGTTGCTTTATTTTTGCTTGGTATTATCAGATTAGTTATACGTTGATTAAATATTATATGGATATCGAAGAGGTGGAGACGAAAAGGACATACATAATGTATTAATGTTCTTTTCGGTACATCTTAAATTATTATACTGTTGACGATGCTATTTGCACGAATTAATTGATTCTTCACCAAATTGATTACCTCTATATATATACAAGATCATATATAATATAGCTTCAAAGTCATACGATGCAGCGGACGAACGCGCGCGACCTTTTCCATCAATCTATATAGATCCCTGTCGTAAAAAAAAGTGACGGCTCGTGCATTAGCCCGCTTCCGATAACCTGTCGCCGCGTCTTTCAAAATTCATGATTGAGCATAGGCGGGAAAAACACACGCCGAAAATTTTTCCCCTGCGGAGATGTTTAGACGAGATATATATATTTCAATGGGTTTTATATATGAAAACGTTCGTTATATATAGGCTTTGAAAGAGTATTTCGCCAGAAGCCGTAAATGGTTTACGAATCTATGCTTTGAATTGAGTTTGAGCAAGTTTTTATTGACAAAAAATAAGGGTTTTAGTGAGGGCTGAAATTTTGATGCTATATATAAATTTTATAGCCTAAAAGCATGCAACGGACAAATAGTTGTTTGAAAATGTAATAATCTATATTGAAAATCGATTGAGTGGAAATTTATTGAGTTTGGCAAAGGTAATTAAAAAAGACCCTTTTTAGTCGTTGCAAAAGGCCCTTTTATATTTAGCGAACGGAAATGTATTCTTCTATCTGTTTTACTTTTCCATTGTTAAATTTACTCTCTCCGTTAAACTAACTAGCGAAAATTACATTTTCAACTTTCTACCGGTACAAGAATATTTAACTTTTATAATTCAATAGTCTCGCAAGTAAATTGTGTTTAACAATCCTGATGAAACTTGTTATTTTCAAAGATTTATTTTCTACGAAACGGAAAAAGACGTATAAATATAATACCTACCAATGCGCTTGAACGCGATTTATATATACGATAGGTACTGTTCTGACTTAGAATTTAGCGTACAAATATGTAAGTTTCCATCTAAATATATGCGTATACTTTTAATCCATGGTATCTATTACACCTGAACCTACGATATGACACACTTAAACATTCCAATTAATTAAGTAAAAATATTACACCCGAAATACGTTACACTTAGGTATATATTCGATAAATTTTCCACTATATATCTCACACATTCAGCTAACCACACCTCTCTTTACCTTTCTGTCTTAGCAGGCGCACGACGCTAAACAGAAGATCGCGGCCTCGCCGGAAGACACGGAGGACATGCCGGTAGGCCCGCAGGCGCCCCAGGTGCCTCGTCGCCGTGGTGGTATATCCGCGGAACCCGTCACCGAGGAGGACGCGACCAGCTACGTGAAGAAAGTCGTGCCCAAGGATTACAAGACGATGGCAGCGCTAAGCAAGGCAATCGCCAAGAACGTGCTGTTCGCTCATCTAGACGAGAACGAGCGCTCGGATATATTCGACGCGATGTTCCCGGTTACCTTTCTGCCCGGCGAAGCGATCATTCGTCAAGGTGAGGATGGACAGTTTTTTGGGGGGATATCGTATAGAGGTGGAAAGTGTCGTTAACGATTATTTTATATCATTGTTGTCGAGGCTGTGTATATGTAATTTGGAGGAGATTGAGTGGGTGTAATAGGGTTGGGGAAAAGACTGTGAAGTCGTGTGGGATCGTTATACGTAGGCTCTGTGTAAAATTTAGAAGTAGTAATTTGGAAAATATAAGAGACTAAAGATAGATATGTTTGTCGAGATTAAATGATAATATGATAAATAATGTTAGCGGACTAAATATCTCGATCGAAAAGCTTTTTTTAATAATTAGATGTATGCGTGGTCATTTAAAAAGCAACAATTAATTTTTACTTAAAATTATCGAAACATTTATGGATAAAATATTAAATAATCTTCTTTTAAACAATGTTTTTACTTGATGATTGACTTTCGCTTAACTGAATCTGTATATGATTAATCGACAATTCGAAATATATTTATACATCAACAAAGATAAACGACTACAAAGTTAATAATCTCACTTCCATAAAAGAAAAAGTCGCGACAATGTTGCAGAGAGACAAATGCAAGAAAAATTCCAATCTCAAAGTTGTCGTGGGCAATTAATGGTTTTCAATTGCGATGATTACACTCCAGAGTGCGCGCGCATACTTAAGCGTATTATTAACTCGGGTCTCTCTCTCTCTCTCTCTCTCTCTCTCTCTCGAGAGAGAGAGAGAGAGAGAGAGAGAGAGAGACAGAGTGTTGGGAGGGTCAAGTGATCAGAAATATGCCAATTTATTTTCCAACGCAGTTATTGAACTGTGCCGCGTCGCGTTGTTGTAAGCGACAAGAAAACGCGACGGGGCTTGAATACATGTCAGCGAGTGTAATGCATAAACGACATCATTATTTTATAACGAAGGAAGGTGTACAAGTACTGTTACGATTCTTGTATATGTATATACAAGAAGAGAATTAATTGGAATAAAAAAAAGAAGAATAATTTGGTTTTCTTGTATCAAAACAAAAAATATTATCGTCGTTGCGAAAAGAAGGAATATGAATATAAAATTTTCAATTTCATTTCAACCATCTAAACGAAAACGATAGAAAGTAAAATTAAAATACTGCGTTTGAAAGACAAACATTATTGCAAACAAACTGGACACCTCATCAATCCTCTTACAACTTACGATTAATTAACGAAGCGCGCGAAAAAGCTGTATAGGTATACAAACTTCTCGCAACGAATCCCTCCCCCTTATATTTAAATCAAAGAAACTTTCGTTCTGTACACGCCTCTCTTTCAAAAGAATCCCGCACTGTGCGCAAACTTTGCTAACCGTCGGCCTTCTTATTATTATTACACGTGACCCGACCACTCGCGGTGATGAATTACGCGCGCGAGCTGTTGCGGAGATTTCCTCCCTACGCGGCTTTGATTTACGAGCCGCCGCCGTTACCGCAAGTCGAAGAAACTCTCCACGCAGGGTAAATTATAATAATGGTCACTGATGGATCGAAAAAGTTGTCGCGTGGCGTTGTATAATCCGTCGTGTCGATGTGTGCGCGCGCATACACATTTTCTCTGATTTATGAAATTAGCGTGTGTGTATAGAGAAAGGGCCAAGGTCGTAAAATTATTATGTTTTTTTGGGGGTCCGGCTTTGATTTATAGCCAAGGGCGAGGTATACAATTAGGCTCTCGATGCGTGCGCTGTAAGCGAGGGCGGAATCGGGAATTATACTTTTCATGCTAATACGGCGTGTGTATGGGTCGGCTGTCGTATATTAGAGAGCAGAGAGAAAACGAGGTTTCTGAACCGCTGACTCGTAGCCTTTTTTTTTATGCGTGTAATGCAAGTTAACATCCTCGTGTGTATGTATATATTCATAGGTACTATATATCGGTAAAATAAACGGATAAATCCAGCTGACTAATACATAAATATAAAGCAAAACTGCTGAACGCAAAAAAAAACGAATAAACCCATCCCTCGTAAACATAAGAAACATAAACCCTCGCCCTCTTCTCCTCCAACTAAAACGCATCACCTCTTTTCCGCTCGATTGCCAATCAAAGGCGAATTTGCAAGAAAGTATAAAAACAAAGTGTAGGGTCAAAGCGCTCTCCTTTGAAACACAGTCTTTTACTCTCTCTGTTTCTTTTGCAGGAGACGAAGGCGACAACTTCTACGTGATCGACCAGGGCGAGGTCGAGATCTTCGTGAACGGCGAGCTGGTGACGACGATCGGCGAGGGCGGTAGTTTCGGCGAGCTAGCTCTCATCAACGGCACGCCACGCGCCGCTACCGTCCGTGCCAAGACTGACGTCAAGCTCTGGGGCATCGACCGCGACTCTTACAGGCGCATCCTCATGGGCTCGACGATCAGGAAACGCAAGATGTACGAGGAGTTCCTGTCGAGGGTCTCCATACTCGGTGAGGCTTATTTATCGTTGTGTGTATTTTTTGTATGTGGGTGATTATCAGCAAAAGTGCTCAGTTTTATACTTACATGTAGTCTTGGTGTAACCCTCTTTCATTGAATAATAATGGATACCTCGCAATTTCGTTATATTATGATATTATAGTGATTTGGGTTTCATTCTCTTGTTAAAAAAATGTATTTGTTTGAAAAAAATGAAGATTTTGTATTGTAAAATAAAATGTTGAATAAAATATCCATGGAGGTTACAGGATAGAATCTGCGCTCTTTTGCTGAAAATCATACCAATATATAAGTACGGCTGTTTGGGAGTTTTTAGTGGTTGATTTGGAGGGAAAATGGAGGTTTCGATTGAACTGTATATATATTCCTATAAAAAGTTTGAAAAGTAAAGCGAGTTTACTTTTTGGACCGTAAGACCGCGGTAATGGAATTCTTTTTTACGTATTTGATCGGGGATCGATTGGAACGTAAATTAAGCAAACAAATAAAAAAAAATAGTATAAGTAAAGTGTGCTAGCGTTTCTTGAAAAGTTAAATACTCGCCTATTTTTACTAGAAAGCTCTTAGCTCCACGTATAATATAGCTCTTCATTTTTTCTGCGTTATTAATCTCTCATAAATATACTTCGCATAAACTGTATTATGATTAATAAACAGTTCCCCATAATGAAGCATTACGATATCAAATTGCGGCATTAAGTTTTTTCTCTACCGTAATTGACGTAAT
This sequence comes from Torymus auratus, assembly GCA_900474315.1. NCBI lineage: Eukaryota > Metazoa > Arthropoda > Insecta > Hymenoptera > Torymidae > Torymus > Torymus auratus. The sequence goes on from UXGD01005307.1 coordinate 9,529, forward strand.
AAACCGTATAAAAATACACTTGCGAAGTGCAATAAATTTTATAATCTCTCTGTTTTAATTAACATACGAGTATAGTTTGAAAAATTATATACTTGAAAACACAACGAGCCGATGATAACTTTTTGAACTCGCGCGTGCAATAATTGTTATATTTATTACGCCACCTATATCTTTACATAAATAACCATTATAAATATCTTTAAAAAAATATATTATATTTATAAAATAATTAAAGCTTTTTTATCGCGCGATAAAACTTGACCTATGTAACTTTTTCCCCTCCGTACATCAATATTTCATCAATGCCGCATCTGTCGCTATATACCATTATTACATCGTCGCGATGTGCACGCGCGTGAACGCTGAAAATTTAAAAATTTCAAAAACTAACAGAAAATAAAATCCTTTGCAGAATCACTGGAAAAGTGGGAACGTCTGACGGTAGCTGATGCTCTGGAGCCAGTGGCGTTCGAGGACGGCGAGACGATAGTGCGTCAGGGCGAGCCCGGCGAGGACTTTTACATCATCGTCGAGGGCACAGCTGTGGTGCTGCAGCAGCGCAGCGAGTCTGAGGAGCCGGCGGAAGTCGGTCGACTTGGGCCATCCGACTACTTTGGTACGATTCGATATTCCTTTTTTTTCTTTTGTCGTATAATGAGCGCTTCAGAATTCATCGAGAGGGGTTTATTCACGAGGGCGAATGTAGCGGCTTGATAATGTAAAATTTCCGATAACTTCGTCGTCTTGAATAGAGTTGAATTTTATTACAGAGCGCAGCATTAGAATTTTAAAACAAGCTTGTTTAATGTATATGGCGCCGGGATTACTTTTTAGTTGTTTTGATTGTTTTATTGCGGGGTATGTATATAAGTGAGCAAAATTAAAAAGATTTTTTTGAGTGCGCTGAATTCCCATTTAAATTGTAATAGATCAATTTTACTTGTAAAGGTTATATTTAGAAAGGATAAAGTGCTGTGAGAAGCAAGTGAAATTGAGTTTATTTTAACGTCTACGAACAAATATTTTACGTTTTATCTTATTGAACTTTATAATTGAAAAAAGAAATGTAAAAAGTATGCTAGTCGAAACACGCGTAGGTACTCACAAAGAAGAACGCCTCCGGTATTGGAAATTGATTGAGAACCAAAAAGAATCTTTGTACTATTATTCTATTACCTATTAGTAACTTCTATTTTTTTTCTTTTTACAGTTTACAGAATATAAGATTTGCAATAGAATTTTATTGTATAAGTAGATACTTATGTAACGTTAGTCAAAATTATGTGTCTTACCATACCTAGGTACTTACCTATTGCTATCGATATACATATTTTGCAAATAAATTAAGATATTACGAATTAATAACTCCCAAAACTTAAAAAAAAAATTAAAAGCTCCATATATGGGCATCCTTCTTTACAAAACAAAACGTTATACAAGTATTCGATTAAACCAAAAATAAAAAAAAAAAAAATTGTAACGTCAATACTATTTTCTCTTGCAGGCGAGATAGCCCTGCTGCTGGACAGGCCGAGGGCTGCGACAGTGGTGGCGCGCATGCCGCTCAAGTGCGTGAAGCTGGACAGATCGCGCTTTGAGCGCGTTCTCGGGCCCTGCGCAGACATCCTCAAGCGGAACATCACTCAGTACAACAGCTTCGTCTCGCTCTCCGTGTAAAATATATATAAATAAGCCAGCAAGAAATAAGGAAAGAATTTTAATAGGGCCAGTGAGGCGAGAGGCAAACACGACAAGAAAAAAAGAGGGAAGAGAGAGATTTTAAAGCGTAAAAGAAGTACGGAAGAGAACAAAAATATAATATATATATAAACAAAAATACATGAAGAAATAAAGGAAGAAAGAAGCCGCGTGTGTCGGTCCGCCCTTCGTCGGTCTCTACTCAGCTGTCGCGGACACGACCCTCTCTCTCACAGACACACACCACGTTGTTACAATTTTTTATTTAATTAATATTTTAATATATAATATATTAATATTATTGTATTACGTCAGCTATTAATATATATATAAACACACATTATTGTAATTAGGAATGGATTCTCTGTAATAAACGGCAGAATTGCAGGAATACAATGGAAGGAACGATGGAGTTTTTGTTCGTTGTGTTCATATTATAAGGAAGAAAGAATTAATAACAAGTGTAATTTGAAAATATCGAATAATTTATTTAATATTTAATATTTATATATATATAGATATATATATGTGTATATATGCTGATCCTTTCTTGTGTGTTGTATGTATGGTGATGTACATGTTGTTGGCTGGGTGTTTTAAAAAATATCTTGACGAATTGCTTTAAAATTTCACTAGAATTTTTATATTCTATATTTATATATATATATTTATATGGAAATTAAACTGGTTAGAGACTTGCTTTTCATCGCGATACTCTGCTCGCCGATGAAAAATCTCACTAACTTAATTATCACGCTTACTCACTCTCCCATTCTTGCTTTCTATCATCCTCGCACTCATAATAAATCTTTTTTTTTGCAAAAAATTAACAGTAACATAAATATTAACAAATATAGATGGTTAATGGTGTTATTAATATGGTATTTTGTTTAAAATGATGCGTTGCCAATATTAAATCCAACTTATCAAGATCAACGTCTGCCATGTACGGTGAGTATTCATCTGCCGCCAGCGGTGTCCGTGCTCTCCGTCTTTCTTCTTCCCATCTTCCATGCTGTCATCTCTCACTCTTCGTCTGTCTTTGTATGTCTCTCTCTCTGTCTCTGTCGCTGAGCCGGTACTTTTCATCTACTTGGAAATATGTCGTGCGTGCCTGGACATCCATAAATCCTAAATTTTGATGCTCGTTCAAAAGTTTCTTCTTAAAGCCTTAAAACACTGCCCCGCTGTTGAATAAAAATGTCGAACAAATGGAGCTGTTAAAAGTCAAAGCTGGGGAGGGAAAAAGCTCTGAAGAACAAGCTTTAATTTTTAATTTCTCAACCATTAAGATTTAATCCGTGATGTAAAAGTAATAAAGAAATAAGATTCCTATCATCGAATCGTAGGGGCAGGATGATTTGATTTAAATAATCGGTATGAAGAAAAGTAAGTGTGGTGGTAGCCGGGGTGTAATCCGAGTAGAGGGATACAATCTCGGCAAGAAAGCAAAACGTCGATGAAAAAATAATCGAAGAAAGGTATCCAGCCATGAAAATTATTGTACAACCATACCTTTGCAATAATATACATATAGAGGAGGGGGAGTGACAAGTCGGCGCGCGTCAAGCCGCCACCGCCGCTCGTCATGAATATATTTACAATGCTTTATGAAGAAATAGCATTTCTTTTTATATATATTATATATATATATAAATGAGACTGTACAAAAGAAGAAAAAATCTCGTTGCAGCGCCGGGATATGGCGCTGGGAATGAAATTTGTAAAATTAATCGTCTATGCACTCGGTGAGCATCGTTAAAAAAGAATCGGAAGCGAATTCTCTGATCACTCGTTTTATATCTTACACGTTTATAAACTTTGTACAAACATATTTCCCATAGTGCCGAATCGAATATTTGGAAAAGTACTCAGACGGTCTGCTTTCGAGCATACATAAATTCTTTTATGTATATACAAATGTATAACGAGAGGCCATTGGTTCTCTTCCAAATATCTGATTCGCAATGATTCAGCTCTATTAGCTTCTCTCTCTCTCTCTTTCTCTCTCCCCTTTCCGGTTCCTCGCGCTCGCTTCGATCCCATGAAGCTTGTTTTTTCGTCTAGTTGTCCTTTGAAAACTTCGTTGTCGTGGTCTCGCGGCGGTAATCTTGTCCCGTTATAATTTTTTTATTTGGAATGAGTCGCGAGAAACTGAGGCTACTAATTTGATAAAGTGTACATATCACGTGTAACGATGGGTAGTACGTCACTCGTGTTGCGTCTCTTAAGTAGGTTCGTTCGAAATCATCGAAAGAAAAATGATTTCAGACGCGATGAAAGGGGGAGGAGGATTTGAACTTTGAATGCCAGGCTCTTGCAGCTTAAATATATCTACCAAGCACCTACGGAAGAACTGCTTGTCTTGCAGTCTAGTTGCTTTCGCTCGGGATCAGCGTAAGCTAATCCAAACTCAGCGACAAATTCATAAAACTTCTCCAATGATTCAAACGCCAATTCCGCAATGATGAAATCAACCGCCAAATTTTGCCGATAGCTAAACAATACAAGAAATCAGGAAATTAGTTGGATTCCATTGATGATCGCTCAATGATAATTTATATTATTATTTTAAATTATTATTATTATATATTAATCTAAGATTTGGTTTTTAAGAGGGTTGTTTGTTGATTTCCTGAAACAGAAAACCTCATAATTAAGTCCCTCGACCCAGTCCCACAAGCGCCACAGGAGACACTCCTCACTCTCTCCATTGATTGGCTCACTCTAAAGTATCGTCAATACTTTCAGCGTGATGTGTGTTAAACTGCTATGAAGAATTGTTTTCATGTTTAACGATTTGTGATCACAAAAATTCATTACAACAATAAGAACTGCGAAAAGAATATTTTTCAATTTCGTTTAATGTTTTAGTTAGGCAATACGCTTGCGAACTTTCATAGATATAGGTGAAATCCCGCAGCGTGCGCGAAATCCCGTAGCGTTACGCGAAATCCACTATTCGTAGAGTACGTGTAAAAGCTGAAGCTCTCGCTTTTTTCCCGTACGCTAATTAAGCTCGAAACACCATTTACGTACGCAAAAAATTTTCTTTGGAATTTTTTGAAAAAAAGTTTCGCACACGCGAAACGGGGCAGAGTTTCGCGTCAAAGACTGGGGGTTTCGTGTACGCTATGAAGTTTCCCTAGGTACACTAAACTCAAGAGGGTGTATCCTGCGTTTTATCGGCGGAATATGTTAAATTAATTAATATAAATAAAAGAATAACGATTTGTGTCTTAAGGATGTTCAATGGTTGTAGGCGAAGGTAATTTGAAATTTTTTTTTACAATAATTTTTACGCATTACATGATAAAAGTAACAATATACATTGAAAGAAGGGGTTTTGAAATAACGAAAAAAAAATTTTTAACGAAATTTAATTATGGTGAAAATCAGTTATCGTCGCGCTAAAGAAAATTTAAATAAAAGTTAACAATATTTTTTACTTTTTATCAAATTTTAATTTCCTTGTTCAATTTCAGGGGAAGATTCTGATACAAAAAATAAAAAATTATTAAAAACTGCAAAGTTACATGCAATTG
>UXGD01005308.1:0-14769 GCA_900474315.1 Torymus auratus
ATGTATATTTTTAAATACTTTTGTATAAAGGGCTTCTTAGCCCGTCTAAATATGAAATAAATAAATAAATAAATATTTAATAAAATTTCATTTTGAAAACCGAATAATACTAAATACTGAATGGAGCAAAATAAAATTTATTGAAATTTAATGATGCTTTCATAGCTCAAGGTTTCCCAAATAAATTATAAATTAATTACAATACTTTATTGCAAAAATAGTATTAATTAAACTTGTGAAAAGGAATGTTTCACAATATGTAACGAGATTCTTAAATAAGTATAACTGAATAAAAAAGAACATACTTTTAGAAAGTAAAAAATTGTAACAAAGAAACTTAAGCAGAGGGACATTCATTTGGTATGTCTAACCATATACCATAAAGTCTCTCGAAAATCGTATTAATACAGATGATCAGGTTGACGGTCGTGAACGCAGGCTGAGACAATTTGTAACTTTTTTCGATGCCTCGTCCCAAGTGGGCAATCGTTTTCTCGTCGTACTCGGCGTTAGGATCGAGCGTCGAGGGTACCAACTTTTGGTACTCCAGCATTAGCATTATTTCCGTCGTGTTCATTGCGCCCAAACCATTGCGCTGAAAAAATTTAGCTTTTTTAAGTTTTTACGATTTATATGGAATGAAAGGCAATTTAATTTTTAGTTTAACGAAAAAGTTAATAGACTAGAAAACTTACCCTGCTTTGCTTAAATATTTCCATTAAATGCGGCCATCCTTTCTGACAAGCTATGCAGTCACAAGTAAAGTTGTAACATTTTCGGAGGAATTCTCGTCTAGGTATAGAGTCGAGTTCGTAAAACTCTTGCTGATAACAATCAAATATCTAAAAAGGATTATGATTTAGTAAACTACTCATGAAAAAAGCAAATAAATATTGAAAAAATATAACATACTTGATCGCCTTTCTTAATAGTTTGTATAGCATAGATAATGACATGATGATTATTACTGTAGCATCTTCTTGCATTAGGATCACAGCTATGATTAAGCAAACCAGTGATTGGAGCAATATAAACTCCTCTGGAGCAACATTCATTTGTCCAACATGCAAGCCTATCAAGATTATTTTTACAAACATAATTACCATTCCACATCTACAATTTGAAAAAAAGATATTAAAAGTCTTTACAAAAGATGAATAAAATAAGAAAATATTATATTTACTTCATGGTGATTGAGTTCATTTATTTTACTGAGCCTTAAAAATAGTGAACCAAGAAATACAGCATTTTCATTTCTTTTGTAGCTTTTACTATCTTGAGAATTGAAATTCTCTCCAAAAAATGCAGTATTTTTAGCTAAGGATCTCAGTACCAATGCAGTATTTTCTGTGTGTTCCTGTAGTCTATCCATTGAAATTTCTTTTGATAGAGCATAGATTGATTTGAAACCATCTGGCTGAATTACTCCGTTTTTTGCAAACCCTTTTTTGAAATCTAAAATTAAATAATAACATTACAACCTCTATTTATGATGAGTTACTTTACCATAATGAAAGTATAATTTATGAACGTTAAGAACGAGTTAAGAACTAAAAGCATTTACCATTAGATTCATCAAAAGCTTGTAGTTCAGCTTTAAGATTTTCAACACCTCCAGCCTCTTTAATGCCCAAAATCATTGTTCTAATACCAAGCTGTGTAGCAACATCCTTCATATTCCTTTTTGAGCAGGCATAAACTGGACATTCTATTTCATGATACTGCTCCCAAGCCTCTTTTCTACATTTCTCTGAACAAAACATAGTCCACGAGCAATTATTGCAGGGTATATTTGCCCATGTAGTTGTAAAACAATGTGAGCAATAAGCATGTAATTTTTTCACACTTAAAAATTTTGTGTATGGTTTTTCTATAAATATAACTTCTCCAGGTCGGATATCTCTAGTGGCAACTAAATGTCTACCAAATTTTTCATTATATTGAATATCAACTGCTGAAAAATCATTAACATTATGTTTTTTAAACAAAGTTTCTATCATTCTTGTCTTTTTATTCTCCAACTCTGGTTTAATATTTGAGGGCTTTTTCAGCTCAAGCTTTGTTTTCTTTATTAAATTCTCAAGACTTTTTTTAACTGCTTCATCTTCAATTCTTTCTAACAATTCTTGTGCTGTTGTTATAATATCTTCTCCTTCTTCTTGACATCCTAAAGCAATCAAACATTTAACTTTGCGACAGAGTAATTTTATTTTAAGACTATCATTTGTTGTGATTTCCACTGCTCTATCTATGTCTGCAATGCATGGTTTATACTTCAATAAATGAATCAGGACAGCTGATCTATTCCCATAAGCCAGAGCAAGTGCCTCTGTATTTGGTTCTGCTGATGCTATGCTTATGGAATAAAATTTCCAAGCTTGTTCATGTATTTCTGTATCATGGTCAGAGCAACTGAATATCTTATTTCCTTGTTGTCTCACATTATCAGCAATACCAGAATTCTTTGAAATACGTAGATACTCTGATTTCATCAATTTTTTCAAAAAATTTGAATTAAGCAAGCGTATAAGGGTTCTCATTTCAGTGTCCATGGCTCTCTGATATCTTTAATAATAAAAGGAAATGATTTTTATTATTTTAGAGATATTAATAGAATTTATATAATAGACATTATTAAAATTTATGAAGCATATTTTCTTGACAAGTTTTGATTATACTATCTTATTACTAATCTTATTACTTATGATATAGCTTCAGTTACCATGTAACGAAAATCATCACCTATTTTTGATCCAAAATTAATGTTAAGAAATCAAGTGCAATAGAAAAAAAATGAAATACTTGATTTGAAATGAATAATAATTATATATTGTTGAATTTTTTCTACATAAATCTGCAGGTCACTTGCACTTCAACAAACAAAACAAAGAAGACAGAGATATTTGTTAATTTCATCGTTATAGTTGGTAAAAACGATTATAAATTATCTATGTTATTTATTTTGTTATATTTTTATAGTTCGCTGTCAATTAAAAATAGTTCAGCAAATAATTGTAATATTTTTAATAAAACCATGCTATCAAAACAGAGAGAAATCGTGCGACCTTACCGTAACAGTTGTCAAAATAGGAAATACTAATATAACGAATTTCTTATATTGCCAGGCCAGTAACCGCCGACCTACCGGTGGTATTATTATAGGTATGTAATATAACACTATATGCACATCTGTCCCTTTGTTTGCGAATCTCGACTACGGCGAAGATTTCGAAGAAAAGATATATGGGACGCTGCACACTCGCATACCTATATAATACAAATATCAACATTTTATTGTCTGACCATATTCTACTAATTCACTAAAATTAAGATTCTTCAAAAAGGTTATTTACAAATTTGTCAGTACATTTTTGTTTTGAGATTTTGCTCTTTAATTATTTAATAAGATTTAAACTTTAAAAAATTTTTAAATTAAATCCTTTTGGACTGCGTAGTGCTGTGGAAGATGATCCGCGGGCACGGCGCTTGCGCCGCATATATGGTGCGCGCCAATCGCCATATAATAGATAATAATCATAATATTATGAAAAATTCAAAGATGGAGTTTTCCCGCGATTGTAGTCGGTATACGATAGGTTATGTTTTGTGATAATGTTTATATCTGGCTAGTCTTTTCAAAGTGAAAAGGAAATGACAGCAACGCAACAATGGTTAAACTTGTAATATTTACCTAATGTAAATATGACCTGTAATTAGCTGCGTAAAAACTCGGTTATAAGTATGTGTATAGTATAAAAAGTATATATATATAATATATGCACAAATTGTACAGCAGAGTTCAACAGGTCGCAACTTGCAGAGCACACGTTAAAAAGGCGAGCATTTAAAAAGAAACTAAACGAAGATGTATTCGCAATATAAAAGTTTATCAAGCCAAAAATGTAGTCAGTCAAAGATGCAAAAATTTGTAGAAGATGCTAATACAGAGGAGGTAAATTGCTGGTTTATAAATACAATTATATTTTTGTTTGTAATCAAAAATAAACTCATGATATTTATTTTTTTATTTTTTTATTTTTTTTAAGCTATGTAAGATGGTACTGAAAGTGTTAAATACTGCAGAGGCAATAAAAATGTTGGATGATATTATGCAAGGGTTATCAGAGTTGGAGAGATGTCAGGACAAAAGGCAAAAGTTAGTGCTAGCAATATTCAATGCGTTAAAAAAAGCTAAAGTCACCAGCAAACACGTGGATAATATAGTTAGTCGGATTGTAGTTGATTTTACTCTATATGATAGAACAGATCTCGTCAAGCTTGTGGATTATTTTCTAGATAGGATCAGAAATAATGATGATGACTTTACAAGGTATTTCTGAATTTTTCTTACAGCTGTACTATTATATAAATAAATTATATAAAAAAATTAATATTTATTTCTAATTTCATCAGTTGGAAAGATGTATTACCATTGCTGTTAGAAAGACTTGATGAAGAAAAATCTATAAATTATAGAGGATCTGATGTCTCGGGTAAAGAGTACAAAATCAGTGTCATTCGTTCAATATGTGATATTGACTGGGATACTCAAATTCTAACATCCTTAGCTAAAATGTTTGTGTAAGTATAACTTTCATGAAAAGAAAAAAAAAATCATTAAAAAATTCAATTGTTCATTTAATTTTGTAATATTTTTTTCAGAGAGTTAACTGGTGATATTAAAGATAAAGGAATTAATTTAACAATAATGAAGGCCTTAACAAGCAAACTAATTACTATTGATTTAAATGAATTACCTCCTTTGGCTCATCAATTGCTTAAGTTAGGATCTGACAATAATAGTGTATTGTTATTTTCATCATTATCTAAATATTTTGCTAAAGTCTATTCTTCTATATCTGACGATAATAGTTCAGAAGAAACTAGTGAATCAATAAGTAAATATAGCTTTTTGTACACAGTACCTATAAATTTAAAAGAAAAGTAATTTGTATTTTATTAAAAATTACTTATATTCTTACAGTTTCAAGTACAGTGACATTAAAAGAATTGCAAGAAGTGGAAAGTACAGTTTTATACTACATTTATCAATCTGCCTTGGACAATTCAAAAGGCACAATGGAATATTTGAAGTGTCTCAAGTCAGTGGCCAATGCACCTGAATACATTCTGGATAGTTTTGTAATGTCAGTGCTGTTGCTGTTATCTGGCTTGTACGAAGATCAAACTTTTCAAATTTTGAAGCAAGCACTTTTGCGTCAAATTCAAGACGAGGAGAACAAAAACAGCAGCGCCTGGTTGAGAAGAGTATCTCGGGACGACTCGTCCGCAATAGAGATAATTTACCAGGTCATTGAAAACAGCAATACAGATCGTCAGCTGGTGCTGAAAGGCATGGTAGACTTTGCCTTTGTTTTACTGAGCGTCGAGCGTAAAGCAGGCGTGGAGCAACACCTCCCGTGGGATTACGGCTGCAAGATACTTCAAAAAATCGCCCGAAAAAGACACGACGCCGGCGGGACTATTCTTGAAACTCTGGTGGACAAAATAGTCAGGGGAGGCACTCAGGTTATTCAATACACAGGTGCGGCAAACTCATTTCGACCCTTAAATTTCTAAAATAATGAAACCCAACATTTTTTTTATTCAGACTGCCTGGCGTATATGTGCCGCCGCCTGACGATGACAGTGATCGAGCAGCAGGCCTGGATCACGACGCTCCTCGAGCAGCTGCTCGTGATCCCGGGCGTCGCTGCGGCCCACGTTCTACGGGCAATTTTACCACTGATACGCGTCTCTGGATCTATACGCGACCAGCTGATCATGATCCTACGTAAGGCGCTGTACCGCAAGGGCACGGAGACTCGACGCATGGCCGTCCTAGGATTCCTGCAGTTTCTAAAGAACCTGAAGCTGTCCACGTTAAGGGCACTTAGCCAGTCGGCCGACTCCCTGTCGCTATCAAACGTCGCATCGTCGTCGTCTTTGTTCACTCAGGTATGTTGTTCAATTGTTATTCCTGCCGATATATTTATAGAAATGGCAGGTTTATAAATTGATAATTCCAATTTTAGGCAACATTGGAAAGGCCATCACAACGAGCGAATCCATGGCACAATACGAGCTTGTGTCGTGAAATTCTTGCGATACTGAGCAGGTGCTTCACTCATGAAATTGAAGTTAGATCGAACTTATATCATGGTGAACAATTAATTTCTTAAATTATTTGTGTACAATCGTTTGAAATAAATTTAAATTTAAAATATTTTTCAGAACTTTACTACGGTATCGTGAAAAACCAGGAGCTCACGGAATACGTCGTCGACATGCTATTGGAACACCTGTTCCTCTACTATGAGAAGGACGAACAAGTGTTACCACCGCTTAATTTCGACAAATGCACCTGCATCCAGGGCGTCGATGTGGTGTTGATGGAACCGCTGGCTGACCTCGTATTCGCATTACAAAAGATTTATCTGCAGGCCGCCACGTCTGACTCGCCACGCATAGACAAACTCGCCATTGTCCTTGAATCGCTTTGCAAACGCATGGCGCAGACGGACCTCGAACACCTCGGTCTGGTAAGTATAACATACACATTATTACAAGAAACAAAGATGTGCAATGGTCATTCAATTCTCTTTCCCCAAGGACGAAGACACGGATCTGTCGGACAAAACACCGAAGGCTCAACAGAAACTTCTGAACATCAAATCGGCGATCTCGGTGTTTGAGGCGTTAATAGCGTACCGCATCGCGTCCTGGTCAGTGGATAGCGTGAATATCGGCCAGAGCGTGATAGCCTTGTACAAGGGTCACTTGCGCCTTGTCGAGTACCTGAAGCGTGTAAGCAAAATGAACAAGGGCCCTGGGCGCAAGGGTAAAAAAGACAAGGATAAGGATAAGGACGGGAACGATGTGACGATAAAGAAGGCCGGTCGACCCGCTGCTATCAAGCTGCCGAATACTGTTATGGATTTCGATACTGTGTCCAAGAGCATTATTCTCTTGCTCAAGTGAGTGCTGAGTTGTTTTGTTTTGTTTTGACGATTTTTTAATTGATTTTTTATTTTTCCAGTCCGTCGAATGCATACGCAACGCCAGAACAGACGAGCGGCATTCGAGGTCGGGTTGAGTTCCATCTCTATATATTGCAGACATGTATGCAGCTTTTTCAGAATATAAAAACGTTGAAAGATCACGATTTGCAAAATTGTTTGGATCTAAACAAACAAAACTTATTGTCTATTGGAGAGTAAGTATGAAAATACTGGATTGTTAGAGATTTTCCGTTATTACTGTTACATGTGGTAAATTGATCATTATTTTAGAACCTTGTATAAACATATTGTAGCCGATTTGCAAAACGTAATTTCGTTCAATGTACAAATAGTGGGTTTGGGACTGGAGTGTTTTAAAGAATGCTGTGATATCATGTGCACACTTTATTCGTCCCAATTGCCGAGCTTCCTGGAAGCTACATGTAAGATTCATTTTATAGACAAATTTTAGAAAAATAGCTATGAATAAAAATTTATTTATTAACGAAGGTGGAGCTAAACTATCGCAAGGCCTTTCACTTCAATTGCAATCGTTGATTTCACCATTAAAAGAAGTTTTTATAACTCAACTTAAAGAAGAGGAGACTGAAGAATTAGCAGGACAAAAAGTACCGTTACATTTGATCGAAATTATATCCAAGCTAGTACAAAAGGTTATTTTCAATGAATTGAAAATGGAAGAGGTTTGTAAACAAATATTTTTATTTAAAACTTTTTAATAAAAAGTTATTATAATTTAATTTTTTTTTTTTTTTTTTAATTCCAGGTGTTTGACTGGTTGAGAAAAATTGCCGAAGATGAAGAAAACATTGATATACAAGTTGCTGCAATGATTATACAGTTGGTACTTTTAATAGAAGAGCGAAGTTTAGAATATGGGGATACGATTCAAGATTTATGTGTTGAGATTTGTGCCATATTAGGAAAAATTGACAAGGTTACTCGTTTTTTTAACTCGCTATATGAAATGAAAAATTTATTAATAGCTGGATAAAACCTAACATATAGTGTTTACTTTTAATTTTTAGAGTGAAGTCACTTCGTCAAGGAAATTTCAAATGCTTAATGAAGCAAACGTTTATGTGACTTACATTGCCATAAATAAAATACTATCATCAAAACTGCAAAATGTTAACTGGTTGTTAGGTCGATTAAATGCAGAACACACTGCATCAACAAGTTTAGAAACAGATAATGAATCTAGTATGTATATTTTTGTCAACTATATACATATTTTTATCTAATATAATGCATTTGATGAAAATTGATCTATATATTACTTTCAGATCGGAAAAAGGTAAAAGATAAAGAGCAAAGTTTATGTCGTCAATTTTCATTTATCCTCAGTATATTTGAAATTTTGGCAAGTATAAAAATTATGCCAGGTCAAGCTTCTGAAGCTATTTTTAAAAACTTGCAAAGAGTTTATAACTTTGCGTGTGCTCTAGCGAAATACTTTAAGAAAAAATCAACCGCAACTAACCCAGCGTTCCAGTCAGTGAAGTATGCAGTCACAGTTTTTTTCTTTTACTTTCTACATTTTTCAAGGCATTAACAATAAAAAATCATTAATATTTCGTTATTTAGATTCATTCAAGTAATCCAAGGAGCTGCATATGCTTTGAAACACACTATAACAGAATTAATATTACATGTTGAGGTAAGGCTTACCTACTGTCGACTTACTGGCGAGTGCCACTTGTTACCGCCGATTGCAGGGGCCTTTTTTTTTTAGTTGTGAATTTTTATAAAACATCGCTCTGATTCTGTGAAGTTTATTACCAAATCAACAACGTGTCCAAGAATTTTTTTCGCAAAATTATAAACCAAACGAAGAAAACGGGTTCTTGCAATCGTTAGATATGTTTATTTTTTAATGAAATTAAAAATTTTATTTTGCAGTCTTCGCAAAGTGGAGGAAAATCAAACGATCTTAATGTTCAGCGAAATAAAATTTTAAAAGAAGTTATGGTCATACCTGGTGTTGTACAAGCAATAGATATGTTTGACAAAGAAATTGCATTATTGGCAAAAAAAACTAACGTGAGTACCTCACAATATAAAATAAATTTGCGTGTCTACAGTGATTAAGAAATTTTGCATAGCTAATATTTGAAATGTTATTGGATAGGTGGATTTAATGAAATATACGAAGTATGATGCGATTCGAGATTTCAGAATACAAAATAGCCAGTTAAAGGACAATTTAGAAAAAATGAACATTAGCCTGGTAAGATAAATATCAAACAGTATAGTAATAAATATTAAATTAAGCATAAATTATTATTTATAATAATTATATTTATTTATTTTAGTTAATAACTCAGGCAGCTAATGAAAATAAAGATAATGAAACTATCAATGAAAGCAAAGATACAGATGATAATAATGAAAAGGATGATGATAATGATAGTAGTTCTTCAAGTTCTTCAGATAGTGGAAGTGATCCAAGTCCAGCCAAAAAACGTCGTCGTGACAGTTAAAAAGTTAATGTTACATATATGTTTTTATTTATTTCAATTAAATTAAGTTATTATTTTGTGTTTTGCGAATTTTGATATCATAAATATTTAAGTATCTTAAAACAGATTAAGAAAGCAAAGTTCGCGAAATTTAATTTATTATAATAGTTAACTCGATATGTGATGATATCACAGTAGGATGTATATATTGTATACCTACGTATAAGATATTTTTTTTTTTTTATTTCTTCACTTAGGTGTTAGCTCAAAGCTATATCCTCAAATTTCGTTTTAATCTTTGTAACTATTTTGTTTTACTATTTTTATAAAAACACTATAGGTAACTCTTAATATTGTTAAAGTATTAATAATATGAATAAAATATTTTTATACTTCTTGATGAAATCGCAAAAAGTATTTAGAATTATTTACATAAAATATCTAGTATCAAGTTGAGTATATAGATAAAGTCGTGAATTGATAAGGCGCCGCAGTCTTACGTATATCGACGATTAATTACTTATTGCTCCACTTTTTTTGTAAGTCCAATACTCAGCTCCATTCCAATATTTACATATATCCACATTCTAACACCGCGCATTTCAATTTTACAGGAAAGCCATATATCCATACCTTGTTTTCCCAACACGGCGCCAACACTCAAACACCTGCGGGTACTTACCACTGTCTAAACAGCTGCCGCTCGGCCACAACACTCCACTATACAGCATCATGCGGCGCGCTCCGCTCCGCATCATCATCGCGCCCGCAACAACAACAACAACACGCTGTCGGCTTATATATATATATATCTATATACAATCGCGTAAGGCATTTAAACCTTACCAGCGCATCGCGCGCGCGCCTGCGCCTGCGCCTGATGAGGCGCGAGAGCGAGCGGCTAGCTAATAATGCTCTCGCGCGAGAAGCGAGTAGGTTACGGGCGACGCGTTTCGCGCTGCTCCGGGCAGTCGCCGTCGCGCCGCCGCCCCCGAGCGATCGACCGCTCGCCGCCTGTCTCGCACGCCGCGCGCGTGTGGTGTGAGAGTGTGTGTGTGCGCGTCCAGTAGAGCTGGTGCCTGCCCGCCGACGAGACAGACAGACAGATATATCAGAGCAGAGGCAGAGAAAGAGAGAGAAAGTGTGTGTGTGCGCGCGCGGCCGCGTCAGTGTGTGGGTGTGTGTGTGTGTGAGTGCGTCTACCGTATTATGGCGCAGCATGCGGCACCGGCCGTCTACCTCGTCACCTCGCTATTGTTGCTCCAGGTAGCGTTGGCCCAGCAGCTGCCAACCCAGCAGCTTGCCGAGCATCAGACCCAGAGCTCACCCATTGATGGGGTGCTGGGTTGGACCCACGAGGATGGGTGCAAGAGTCTGCAGCGACTGAAGGATGTACTAGGTGTTGAACTCACCTCGCAGAAAGCCAAGGAGATCAGGTTCTGCATCACCCAGGTTGCCAACGATGTCAGGATTCTGCAAGAGGAAAAGTGAGTGTGTGTGTGTGTATGGTAGTATGAGAGTGATAGTGGTTTTGGAGCATTGTTGTGCTGTTCATGGCTGGCTGTTTGGCTGGTGCAGGGTAATGCTCTTTGATGGAGTAAGAAGCGTGCACTGGGCTTAATTAAGTTAGAGTCACGGTTTTCATTGGAGAATAGCTGTTGATGCCACAGCCATTCTCAATAGCAGTGTAAAGATACAAAATTGTCTATCAATAAATGGTACAATTTGGAAAAGTATGAAAAAATTTTATTCTTGAGGATCTGATTGAGCAATAATCTTTTAAAATATTATATAAGATGACAAAATAAGTGTACTCAATTAATATCATTGGAAATCTTTATATGAAAGTATTATCAATGAGTAAATAATCAATGAGATCTCAAATGTAAATAAGATTTAATGACTATTCAAAATATATTTACTTCTATACTCACTTAAAATTGGAATTATCTAATGTGCATTTCAATTATTAAGATATAATTTTTTGTAGTTATTACTATAAACTATATTCCTTACTAGATTATAATGTGCATTACTTTTAACTTTGTATTTAAATGAGAATGCTAATAAGTACCAGACAAATGACTAAGCAATCAATTTAACATTTCACAAGCTCAGTGTCAACAAATTTTTGTTAAATGATACCAGATTTTTTTATTTACTTCAGATAACATATTTAATATCAGTCAGTTACTGTGATATTTCTGTTTTCAATTGAAATAATGTTAAATTGTTTATTAAACTTGTACAATTATCAAGGGGGTATATTGAGATTAGTGATTATTATTTCTAAAATAGAAGATCAAGTTACTTGAGGAAGTAAACAAAAGGTTTCATACTCACTCCAGTAATGGAAAGTGTCTCTCCAGTGGGTGTATTACTGATAAGACAAGAATGCGTAAGCTGAGATATCGTTAACCTTTCTGCACTGCGGATGCATAAAAAAAATAGAATGTGTGTGTTTTCTTCCAGTTACTGTAATTCAACTTTTCACAGCTCAAAAGTCCTCATGACTACACTGATTGCAATGTGAAGTATCTTTTACATTTGTGTACAACTCAGCGGCCTGTTTGGCAGTAACAGATACCACCCGTGTCAATTACTGCCAATCATGAATAGTAATTGTCCATCTTGGCGATAAGTGCATTCAACCTGAATACAGTGTAGATAACCTCGATTACAGTGGTAGTAAAGCCAGTCTATTAGTGCATAAATTTTTGCTGTCTTTGATCGTATAACTTGTTTCATTGAATTACACCATTAGAGCGCGCTCAATGACTCAAGAGTGGCAATTAATTGGCTGGCAGGCGAAGAGTAAACATCATCACTGTACCAATTCTATTGAGTAAATGAGTGATACCACTTTATTAGCTCCAATACAAAGATGCTTTGCTTTCTATTGTTCAGTATATTAAATAAAGCTAACGCTTTATCAATTTAGTACAAAGTGATTATAACGCCATTAATTTCCAATAAAAAAAAAACTACATCATTGTATAAATATATATAGGTTTCAATAATGTTTTATACCAATTAATTCGCGTATTCTTGCATCAGTGCAGAAAATGTTGATTTCAACGAAAATTCACACACACACACACACACACACACTTCTGCTCAAAATAATTATCAATCCGAATGTCGTCTGGATTCTCGTATTATCAAAATTCCAGACTGTTTGCCTTATATTTGAATGTGATTCACACTTACAGGCCGCCGTCGTCGCCGAGATAAAGAAACAACATTGGTTTTTTTAAGTTTCATCTGGATGTATCCGCAAAAGCATATAATCGCGCGAGGAATGAGACAAGCTTTTTTCGCGGCCGCGCGGAATTCTGAGATAGGAACAGAGATTACATATTGGAGGGGAAAAAAAGAGATTGCGCGGGCGCGGGAGATCTCACGTGAGATTATGTACGAAATCGCGACAGAGGCTCTCACGTGCGCGCGCGAGGGGAAAAGCCATTTGGTTATCAGTTCTCGGTGCGTAAAGAAATGTAATTGAATGGACATGTGTAGGTACGATTTTTGATGGACGTTGGTTGCAATGTTTAGACTAACGGAGCTTTCAGGTTCTTGAAAATAACGTCGCTATAATTCTTGACAAAGATCTTTCTGTAATCTCGCAAGTTTATTATATTTGTGGTACTTAGTTCATAAGTCATAAAATGACATTTCGTACGAAAGTCCGCTTTGACATTATAATGTAAGTGATCGTACATTCAAAAGTAGCAAGATTTTGATAACAGGTAAAAAAAATTATTTATGTCATGTAATACTTAATTTCTTAAAAAATTTTTATTTTTTGTTTCTGGGTATCATTTTGTTCCTTAAACATTTACCTATATAGGTACAACTTTGCCAATCAATATTATCGCAAAATTTATTATGCACCAAGTTAGAGTTGATTGTTTATAAATTTTTATAATTCATATATAAACAACTAGGTCTAATGAAGGATCGAACCTTGATTATGAAAATCGGATAAAAAATAAAAAATTTTAAGAAATTACCTATATGACATTTTCTTTATGGTAAAAGATATTTGCGCTTTTAAAATTTTTTTCTGTTACCTAAATCTTTCTATACTTTTGAATACTTAAACATTTCAATCTTAAAGCGAGCTTTCGTACGAAAACCATATTGAAATGCCATTTTTCGTATCACGAACTGCCTTAACGCGATTCTAAAGTATATAAAAATCATTTACCAACCCTTTTTGCTCATTTCGACGAAACCCATCGCAACTGTTGTTACACGCGATTACAGCCTCGCTATATCCCCAAAAACAATCCGATAACACACACTGACGTCATTGTACACACCGGAAGCCTTTATTTACCCCCTTATGTAGCCAACATTTTCTCAGCCTCTGACTAACAACTCGAGGGTATAGCATCCGAATTTCGCTTTCAAAACACTCGATCAATCCAAAAAACCCTCGACCGTTTCATTATACAGCCGGTGTCAAAACCTCCGCGCGTGACTTAAAATTATCGATCGCGCGTCTCTCGCTTAGCTCAATTACAGCCCCTCGCGACTGTGTAACACGCTACCCCTGATCTGCTACATATATATACTACACGCCCACGCAGACGCCTGTAAAATTACGTATCGGAATGTTTTTATTTCGCATTGTCACGAAACGCATAACAAACCTTACGTACACTGTAGCTGTGTATGTTTGGGAATTCTTCTGGCAGTGAATCAGAGCTGGCACTCATTATTATTACTCCTACTGTGTACATACGTATACGCATATATAATAGATAGATCAAACGAGCTTGCAGAAATCACAAAGTGTATTTCCAAAATCGTACCTACAACCATATTCTTTTCCACCTATATATATAACGATCGATCGTTCCGCGCTATAATACACCGAAAAATTTCGTACGCACGTGGCGGTATACCACCTCGATCCGGTTCAACCCGCCTGCGTATTATACATATATCCACAGGACGCGGACTCGCCGTAAACATCTACGTGTCTGTGACTTTTCGGGGGGCTCTGAGAATAGCCCAGGGCAGAAATAACTTTGCCCGCTCTATGGCCTACATCGCGCCGCGGTGTGATGCGAGTTTATACTTATATCGCCGATGATGATGATGATGCGGCGTCGGTGTCTAAGACAGCCGCCGGTTGACGTCACAGCGGCGTCTGAGATGAGAGGTTTGACCTGTTGTTGTCACGCGATAAGAGATTGGCGCTGTAAGGTTTTGGATGTTGCGCAAGGTTGCGATTTCTTTTTTTTTTTTTTCTTTCTTTTGGAGTGTAGGTACAC
>UXGD01005309.1:0-14769 GCA_900474315.1 Torymus auratus
CGGCTCGGGTGACAATTTACATGCGATCTGGGACATTCTTTACTTTTGCTCCCTAGGTGTGTAATATACTATTTTTTTAAATCTATACATTTTATTTACACGTTCAAATTCATGGATTCAGTATATATATTTTATTCTTGTAAATTGATGTAGTATTGATACTTTATCATAAAAATAGTAATGACTAAATGATATGATGAATAATCATAGAGCATTTAAATGAATTCTATCATAGTAATGATTTTTCACAAAAATATATTATTTAAAAATAAAAAAATGTGAAGTAAATGGAAAATGTTTTGAGTATATAAAATTGGAGAAACTCTCAATTGTATAAAAAATATTCTTAATATATTCTTTTTAGAAAACTATTCTTTTATAAGTAAAGAAGTTTTGTATACATTTATTGAATCATCAATATAATATTTGTATATGGGTTCTTAGTTTCAATTTAGAAATCTTATTAAATGTAATAATTTAAGAATAGTTAAATTAATCTACTTTGATTATTAATGGATCACTTGATTGAGTGTTGGACTAGTAAATATAATGTCTCTGATTCTAGTCTGGTCTCTGTGAAACTGACATGGAGACACTGCTGTTTTTAACTAATTTGATTAACAAACATTACAGGATATAGCGGAAAGCGCACATAGATACCGCAAAGAAAGATCTGTTGCTTTAACAAGTATCAGCAAATTTATAGCTGATATGATGTTCAGTATGTTGGTGCAAGCCATGTTTTTGGGCCAAGGAGTATTAATGTCAAAACTGCCACTGCCACCCATTGGCGATATTCTTGCACTTATTCATATGTGCCTTCTTTATGCCCTGTATGCCTTTGAATATAGATGGTGTAATATGGGTTGGGAATTACACAGGCGACTTACATTTATTGAACATAATTGGCCATACTTTATTGGATTTGGCTTACCTTTAGCGGTGTTGACTCAGTTAACAGATTCTATTATGTTTAGGTGAGACTGGAATAAAATAATAATTAAATACAATCTATCCATCAATGTAATGAATTTCATATTAATTTTTCTTGTTCACTTTTCAGTAGTTGCATATTTTCTGTTCTTTTCCCATTATTTATTGTAAGTGGAAATGAAGCTGATCCTGTCACAGATGCATGGTAGATATATTTTCATTTTAAAAAATGAGTTCTATTATTTTAGTATTTACTAAATAATTCTTATGGTTTCAGTGATACTCCATTAAAACTGTTCTCTCCAGTAGTTGTAATTTCAAATACCTTGTTCAGTAAAGCTATTGGTTCAAAAAAACGGTGACAAAACCAAATTTCAAGTTCGGATTACATGGACTAATAACACACCAAGAAAAAAATTTCATGTATTGACTAGGAACTTTTCATCGAATTTTTTATACTGAAAATTGTGTTTCAAAGAAAAATGCAATTTGACAAAATGAATAAGCTCAAGATTCAGCTGGTATACTGCTTATTGAAATGTAAATATGCAATAATGCAAAAGGCTAGCATAGAGTGTGTAACAGATATGCCTAAGTCTGGTAACTAGCACTGGATGTGCATTGTAAGAATAATCTCCTTCACAATTATTGGTATATTTTGATAATCTCCACAAGTCAAACAGCACTAACTGTACATTGTGGGTGTGTAACAGGAATGTTTTAATAATAATTTTAATGTAGGGGGCAATTGGTCTTTTATAATACTATTAATTTGGACTATGGTTTTAAAAAGGTAGATTAATATTATAAATTTGGTTCTCTGCAAATTATTAATTTGCAAAATGATATACAAAAAATCTAGCTACTTAATTTTTTATTGATTGTCTATAGTTTTACTTGCTGCCACATTACTATGATTTTTTAATTTGTATAATACGCCTATGCTTTTCATAAGACTATTACCTCATTATGACTGTACACTAGTCAATTAATTGTTAATTTAATTTAACATAACAAGAGTTTGTAAAAAAGCAGCTACTGCTAGGATTACTGACAACGTTATTTTATCAAAATACTATAAAATAATAAATATACCAACTAAAATTGGTAGATTCCAGTAAACAAATTAATCAATAAAACATTTTAAAATTACCTATAAAATATTATATAAAATATTAGTGATCATAATGGAGTTGAGAATTCAGTATCTTTTCATTTACAGATAGTCTTAGTGTTATCATTTTGCAATCAGTTTATAACTGTTGCACTAATTGAAATTCGCCAAAAAAGCAATGATTTTATACTCTATGTGCTAATTTTTAATGTACAAAGGCATCATGATTTATTAAAAGAGCGACTTTATATGGTGATTAAAGTATATGTCCTTCATGACATGATATTTAAAACGTAATTTAAAACAGCTTTTTTTTATAAAAACATGCACATATTATAAGATTGCTCACATGGAATTTGTAAAAATGATTGCTGAAAATATTTTGTTTTATAGATCATATTTTGCTACATCAATCTTTTTTTTCTGATTAATTTACAAGAATGAAAATCATGGTTTGTGGCATAATGAACTTTTGTACATACGACTTGTAAATTGACAGCATTACCATTGGAAAAATGGTTCCACTGTAAAGGCAATGTGTTTCTCATGCCTTATTTTTTAATTGAAAATATTGTTAAGTAAAAGTACTTGAAATATGTGATAGACTTTTCTATTGATTTGTGACAAATGGCTGTTTGTGAATGGATTCTCTTTTAGATTATACTTCATTTTATAATAAATAAAAATGAAGATGTTAATAGATTTCTTTTCAAAAAAAGAAATGAATATGAATTTTTCAAATGGCTATTTGTACTACTGACCAACTGTAAATATTATTATGAAAAATAAATGTTTTATATACTCTGGCTTGTGTATGAAATTGAATATTTAATTATATTCCTTTATATAATTGTAGATACTTATAATTAATCATTAACATAGAATATATACATTTATTTATGATAGAAGTTCTTGAAAATTTATTAACTCATGTCCAGTTGGTTCTTGCTTGACTGCATATGTAGAAGCAAGAGCATAATGTCTGTGCAGTGCTGCAAACCCTAAACCAGGATCATTTTCTTCTTCTGTAGTTGGGCTTGTGTCTCTGTCCATGGAATTCTTGCTTATCTAATAATAATAAAAATACATTGCAAAATTACAAAAAAGTTTTAAATAAAACTCTAAAATTTTGAAAAATTTAAGAAAATAGATTTTAATAAATAATTTCTATCATTTTCTATCATATAGTACTTTAGTAAAATTTGATATCTAAATCTACTTTTGAGAATTGGAAAGTACATACCTCAAATTTTTGGGGCTTATAACAAGTGAGTTTACGAGTACCAGGAGAACTTTGTATAAGATTCTGAATAGTTGGATGTGATATTCCAAAGAAATCAGCTCCTTTCAGTGTGATTGAACTCAAACTAGGAGATATAGCTGCTAGCAAACGAGAATGACACTCATCAGGACTTGATCCCACTAATGGTTGATCAAGTTCTGTATCAGAGACTATTTCAAATCTGAAACAAAATGTGTTATATAAAAACAAATTTTTATTGATATTATTCATTCATTGATAGACTGCTTTTATGTCATGTTTAATATTGTCCAATAGTTTATAAAAATGATAATTATAATATTATTGAGTACTTTTTAGTTCTATATTTATGAAAATATTTTAAATTATTTAACTAATGAAATTTATTAATATATCGGATGTTTGAATAATTACAAATCATATTTTACCTTGGTTTGATTCCTCCATCTAAAATTTTACAAGTATAAAGGCTTTTCATTCTTGCATCCTTTAAACTGGCATACACTCTGGTGCTACAGTAACCTACAGGGTATATAAGATCTTCTGTATGATATGCAATACGGTCAGCCACTACATCACCAAGTGAGTAAACTGTTAAATCTCCTAATGAAATAGGAAATATTGGTCTACCATGAACATCTAGTGGTATGAGTTGTACTACCTTACGTGCTGTTTTACTACTCCTCTTTGGCTTGTTTTTATTTTCTGAAATGTAACAATATATAATAAGTTACAATTTTATATTATTATTAGGAAAATAACTTAATAGACAATATATATACCTGGTATCTCAACACTGTTTCTTTTCTTGACATTCTTCTTTGGCGTAAGTGTTTCAGAATTAGGTGTTGGTGAACTGGAGCTTCCCATTTGAGACTTTGCTAAGAAACTTGCAGGATCAATTTCTCCTTGCAATTGACAAAGTTTTCTTAGAAGAGCAACTCTCTCTTCCTTAACAATGACAAGATTTTCTTGCATATGTGCAACTTGATCACAAAGTGCTGCATTTTCCTATATAATTGAAATTAAATACATTAAGTATATAATATTATCTTTAGTTTTTTAATATACTTACAATAACCATATGTTTTATCAATTTTCTCAGTTTGTGACACTTTTTTTTGTATTTAAGATTTTGTTGAAGCTCTTTGTTATTATAAGCTTCATTATAGTAAGTACTTCCATAAGAATTAGACATCTCAGTGAATAAATTACTGAATATTAGCTAATATTAATTTTAGGTAGCTAGTTTCTCCAATAACGTTACATGATAATACTATACATACTACATTTTATAGTAAAAAAAAAAAAAAAACAAGTTTAGTAAGCATACAAATAAGCTGGGTCGCGTAACCTAGTGTACTGTACTCTGCAAGGTGGGTTGTGTCTTGTTTATTTTTGTGTCTCACTTGTGTCTTGTGTATGATAAGGCCCTTCACACAGCTCTGAGCTATACCAATACCGTCAAAAAAGTACAAATACAGGGGAACAGATCCAATCATCCAATCTTTTGCCTCATATCTTATTTCTCTGTATCTGTACCACCAATACCACCATCTGGATCATACATAACCGAAATCTGTAATTCTGACATACTTATTTTGTCTACACAAAATTTGCGTAATTGTGTGAAGGGCCTAAATATAATTGGTATCATTATGTTAGGTTAGATTCAGCATTCAGCCTTCTATGGAATGCATTCATATAGATGAGGCTGAATCTAACCTAACCTAATGATAATATCGCGTTAATATCGCGGGATATTTAAATCACGTATAAGATTTCTGAAAATTTCTTTTGTGATAATTATGAAATATATAAATAAACTGACAAGGAGAGTGTCTATCCTGCGGGAAACGGACTATAGCGGGCATTGGAGAGTCGATTTCTGGTACCTAAAAATGAAGCCCAGTGCTAACAATTTCATCCAATGGGCCATTTTTCTTGAGATATGGACAATTTAATCTCAAATATCCACTATTTCGTTAAAAAATGATGTCTCTTCTATTGAGCGTCACATTGTAAATATTTATGATACGAAAACGAGCAAAAAAGATTATAAAAGTAGACAGTAAACGCTAAAATTTAAGCCCTGATTCATGAAAAAATATTCATTTTTCAGGACGTTACAAGTAATCAAACATAGTGTAAGAAAATGGTTAAAAATTTGTTTTAGTAGTTTAGCCAGTTTAACCGATTAAAGGGATCGTATTCTTAACCATTTTCTTATGCTGTCTTTGATTGCTTGTAACATCCTGAAAAATTAATATTTTTTAATAAATCAGTACTTAAACTTTAGCTTTTACTGAGAGATTATTGAGATTAAATTGCCCATATCTCAAGAAAAATGGCCCATTGGATGAAATTGTCAGAACTGGGCTTCATTTTTAGGTACCAGAAATCGACACTCCAATGCCCGCTAAAATCCGTTTCCCGCAGGTTAGACACTCTCCTTGTTAGTCTATAATATAAGTAATATATAAGTATTTATACTCGCTGGGATTTTACATGTCTGGTATTTAATAAATTTATCATTAAGATATTTTTACCTCTATATACTTTATTAAATGAGTTTATATTTCTCAAATTGACCTTATTTAACAACTTTTTATTTGTGCAGTTTTAATCTCATTACCAATTAATTTGGCTAGAATTGTATAGCGAATATAAGATATAGAAGAGAATATAAGAGATTATTAAGAGAATGTAGTTCATTAAAAAAATCTGGAAATGGTGATGAATAAACAAAACATTGCAAATTTTTAATTAAATAGTAATTTGTATTTATTTTATCCAAAGATAAAGATTTAGGCACTTGTTTCTATAAGTGTATAATATTTATAAGGTGATTTAAAGATTCACTCACAACATTTTAAAGCATAACCATACTTAACTGTTATAAATATTTCTATTAAATATAAGTTAATATAAGGTATCATTAAAAAAATAAAATTATATAATTCTTTGAATATTTTTAAGTGGGCTTTTCAATTTTTATAAGATATTTATAAGATATCTGTAGAATGTCGTTTGCAGATATAAAAGGACAATACAAGTATAGAGGATTCTAAATAACGACTTATATCTAATCGACGTATTCTTAAAATTATAGATATGATGGACATTGCTTAGGTTCAAGAGTGGAGTACTTGTGCCACATCTTAAAATAATATACGTTGTTAAGATTAAAATATTTGTAATATAAGACTAGAGATGATTGTAGAAATGTTTTAGCGCGTTGCTAACCGATGATAGCGATCGATCATGATTTTTCCTTCCATCTTCTTTAAAACGCTGGATGGCCCATTCCCACCGTAAACACCGCCGTAAAAT
Source organism: Torymus auratus (assembly GCA_900474315.1). Lineage (NCBI taxonomy): Eukaryota > Metazoa > Arthropoda > Insecta > Hymenoptera > Torymidae > Torymus > Torymus auratus. Next base: position 6,642 of record UXGD01005309.1, read on the forward strand.
ATTGTGAAAAAATTTTTCCGATGTATTGCTCCTCTTTGAGAGGCCAAAAACCTTCTAAAAATCCTATATGACCACCTCTTGACGTAACGATCATAGCCACGTTCTTCGATTTGCTCACTTCATCGAGAGGAATAGCTAAAACGTTAATGAATGAAGTGTTAATGTTAACTCAGAATATATTTATATAGCTAAGCTATTAGTCAACTTTTTCGATGCATACCCTGTAATGGCTGGAATGGATCATCTGCTGCACTTAAACACAATAAAGGTACTTCCACGAGATGCAGTTTATTGTGGAGGGTCGCGATTGAATAGTAATGGTCTGCATCTCTGTAGCCGAAATGTCTCGACGTAAAATTTTCATCGAATTCTCGAACAGTTTTACTCTAATTTTGATTAGAAAAAAATGATATATATGAATACTGTATAAATTAATTAAACAATTTATAATTAAAATTCTCATTCCAAATTTAAATTCTTTTACAAAATATAAAAATTACCTTATAAACTTGATTCATATCTATTTTAGGGAAACCTTCTTCAGGCGCGTGGCGCCTTAATATCCTTTGAAGATTATCGCAAAGATACTTATTCAACATCAGATTCAAATACGGTTTTTCAATACTCTTAGTTGCTTCAAAGATGTTTAATGGTACCGAAATAATTAAAGCCGCTTTTAATTTACCAACTGCTTTTTTTCCGTATTGTGCCAGGTAATTTCCAAGTAGCAGTCTGAGAAACAATATAAAACAGTGAATTTTCTATTCAGTTTTTAAAAAACACATGTTATTTTATTAAAACATACCCTCCCATCGAAATGCCTGTTGCTCCTACGGGAATGTTTGGATATAGCTCTTTCACGTGGTCAATCACCTCAGCCAGATCTTCACAACTGGATGCACAATATAGTTTGGGCGTCTAGACATACAATGATAAATATTATTGATAAAAACACAAGTAAAAATTATCATGAACATGTGTTTTGTGTTTATAATGTTTTAACCGTGTTATCAAATCAATTATGTTTTTATTAGCAGGAATGATAAAATGACTTTATTCTTTTTTACTGATATAGGTATACATATCAATTTTTAAAACTTGAAGTGAATTAGAGAAAAAGTAAGATTTAGACCGGAGGCCAAAGGGGTGATTCATTTCTTTTGAGGCCCGTGGTTCCCCCATAATTTTTTTTAATGTATATTTTGACCTCCTGATTCCAAATTTTGAAGGTGGCTTTGTAGGAAAAAAAAATTCAGAAAATTTCTCCAGCATTTTCCTGTGGGCGAAGCCTGTATAGATATTTCTTACAGGTATTTCTGCAGGATTTTTTACAGGAAATTCTTTAGGCTTTTTTCATACGGGGGAGTGCTGTACAATGAGGCAATCAGTTATTAATTAACAATTTAATAACGTTTAATTAATTATTAACAAAAATATAATAGTATTTTTTGACCGATTTTGAATACAAAAGGTTCTTACTCATTTTGACATACCATCACCTACATAGTTTTCGAGTAAAAAATTGTCAAAGTTTCGGAAAAATTGCATTTTCTCAATTTTTCACCGCTTACTACATTGAATATAAATAAAAATTTTAAACTGTTAAATACATGAATTCTTTATTTAATTGCCCATTTCCAAAATGCAATCACTTATCCGATTTTTTTTTCATTATTGTGTATTAGCAAGGATTCATAGCGGACATTTTTTTATGTTATAATATAGACAAAGCAACTATTTAATTAATAGTAATTAATTATCTGACCATCGCACGAAATTAGAATTAAGGTCATAATACATTTAAAAAACTTAGGTAGGGCCTGAACCTCAAACTGCAACGAAAACCCTCTCGAGCCCCCGGCCAAATAAGACTTGACTACAATTGAGTACTGGTGAAGCCCTATAGTAATAAATGTATATCTTACCTTAAGTTTTACGCCGGCCATGCCTCTATAATTACATATCACGCATCTCATTCTAGAATTTCTCGCTGCATACACCAGGCATTTGATATATTCTGCTTGACTAGCACCCGTTAATCCAGGTAAAATAATAACAATAGGCGATGAAGGAGCCGTGTTTTCTTCTGCCCAATCTAAAGCTAATTCTCCGCCGTCGGATAATGTGAAGATCTCCCTATAAAAAGGCCGTTGTTAAACTTTTTTAACGACATTACTTATTTTACACATAACACGACATAAATGGATACCTCCGGTATTTCATGCGAGGTAGCATTCGAGCTCGCACAGCACTTGCAAATATCGTCTGGGCTCGCGATTCGAAACACCATAACGTTGGCCAGAATTTACTTTTAAGAATTGGCACATTTTCAAGCAAAAATTCATAAAACGACCCCTTTGCGCAGACCAATAACGGCGTCTGAAAGAAGATAACAAGATTTTTATCAACGTATTTTAAATATATGACCGCCGAGATGATTACAGTTTAAACTAAAAGCTTCATTGTTGGCCTTTTATCGTTTGAACTCAGAAGTTCAGAGATAAAATATTGAAGAGTCATTTCTGATAGATTATAAGTCAGGCCATACAGATCCATAAAAAATAAAAAATTTATGATAAATCGTATATGCCGTCTCAAAAAAATTTAAAAGGAAAAAATGTTTATATCAAATTTAATCATTCAAAATGAGTATTGACACGGAATTAATTTCTTTTTCAAACAATAAAATAATGTTATGCTATATGGAAAATTAGACAATATACTTTTATGTATCTGAGACAATAATGTAAATATATTATTAAAATGAAATTTGTAAAAATATTTGGCTGTTAATCTTATTTTACACTCAATTGACACGTACAAAAAATTAATCTTTGATCACGCGACATATTATAGTTACGAAACGCGTGTAAATGATTTGCAAAACTGCTACGGTATGCAAGAAAATGAGATATGCTAAATATTCTGATAACTTACTTATATTCTTTTTTATTGGTATGAATACTTATCGATACCTATTTAATTACGATTGTCGTTATTTTCTTTCAATGAAAAATGAGTTTTTTTAATTCAAAAACTTTTCTTATTACCTTTATTTTTTTAAATGTTAAAATCTCAATGATCATATTAGATACAGGCGCACCCTTTATATAATATTATTTAAGAATGGTATATTAAACTTTTTTTAAGTACGAAAATTTACGTAATCAATAATAAATTAAAAACATAATTAATACCATAAGTAAGCCTTTTTTAATTGGCACGGATACAAAATGAAATATAAAAAGTAATTAATAGATATTTGCTCTTGACTCGTTATATTAATTGATTTTATAATTAAAAACAAGCATCAAATGATATGAATAGAAAGCATATTATAATAATGAAAGGTTTATTAGGTCTAAAATATAAAATTTTATTTGATGAATTTTTCATATATTGCTTGGCAAGAAATGAAATAGTATATAATAGACGAGTACTTCAATAAACTGAAAATAATTCTTTTAATAAAATTTCGTATAAAATAGATTTCAACTGAAAAAATGATGCATCAAATTATTTGTATCTATTTTTACTTTTGCTCCGATTTTAATTTGGAAATCAGATATCAGATTTGTACAAAACTTGATGAACAATTGCCTGTTATTTTCTAGCTTTAAAAATTTTTTTAATTCGTCCCATTGATCCTAATGAAATTTCACAATGATGAAAATGATCATTCCGAAATTAAAATCGGAGCAAAAATAAAAAAGATAAAAATGATTTGTTGAATTATTTATTCAATTGTTGATATCTATTTTATAAGTAATGAAATTTTATTTTTATTTTTACTCTCTATTATACTACATCGTTTCTCACCATGCAATATATGAACAATTCTTAACAAAAATAATTTATTTTTCAGACCTATATAAATAGAATCACCATAAATAAAAAATTTTTTAGCTATCATTGACAAAGCAGAGTTCGAGCATTTGATGCGACTCTCATGGTTGATTTTTTATACCTAAAAAAGGATAATATCAAAGTAGAAAAAAGCATATATTTAAACTTTTGTTCGTTAAAATTATTCGATTCTTCTTTATTAATAAATATGGTGTACTACAAAACGAGCTATTTACTTTGCAATTGCTGTCTTAAGATTCAAAATTGTCCATTTTGTAATCGTTAATCGCAGAACGAAAAGTGGCCGGTAATTGGTCTTAGATGGACGGGCACAGATGCACCCCCCCTTACTTTTATAAATAAACAAGTTTGTACACTTTTCTATACAAAACTTATAACTTATCCTCTCAAGAGTCCAAAAAGTACTCCACACGCACAGGAGCACTGAAAAATACGTCCGAAATACAGAAAAAACTGAAAACAAAAAGGTGGTACGTATACGTACCACTGCCCCTGAAAGGGTTAACAAAACCGACTAAATTGGAAGCTTTGGAGACTACATCGACGGCTGAGAGGAAGAAAGCGGTATCTCGGCGCGAGCAGCGAAGAAGGGGCTATCTCGGCGCAAACTCCGAAAAAATTGCTATCTCGGCGCGAGCTCCGAAAAAGGCGCTACCTCAGCTGCCGAGATAGCAATTTTTTCGGAGTTCGCGCCTAGATAGCGCCTTCTTGCTGCTTGCGCCGAGATAGCCCCTTCTTCCGCTCAGCCGTCGACATGATTAATGTGGTGAGAAAAGGATATGTCCGAGTCAATGATCACACCTAAGTCTTTAACACCACTCTTTCTATCGAGCAAATGACCACTAATGAAATAATCAGATATTACGGGTGTTCTAATTTTATAAAAAGATGTGACACTACATTTCGCGATGGCGAAAGTCCATTCTCATTAGTCCACTGTGACCACGCATTTAAATCGGATTGTAAGTTTTCTACATCTTTTTGTTATCGACTTTAGTACGAAACATTTGACTCCAGAAAAATTTTCATTGAAAAAATAACAAAATAATTAGTTAACACGTTTATAAAAAGAAAGAATTTTTTTGTTAATTAAATTAATTCTTAATGAATTTGTTTTTTAATAAGCATTATTTTATCTTTTGAAGTCCGAAACTGATGTTGAGGAACGTATTGTCTTGAAATACTACCGTTAGTATAGATGAATTATAAATGATAAATAAGTAGATTCTTAGTAATAAGAAATTGTTAAAACTCGCAGTAGATATACTAGCAAGTGTGACTTACAAGGGGAGCACCAGGAATGCGGGTCCCGGATTTGGCTGAAACTGTAGGAGGTACTTCTTTATGACAAATAAGAAGACACGTGTCTCGGGGTTTTTCTGAATGGGCCTTTGTTCTGAGACCCAAGTTATTTTTTATCAAAAATGACCAATTTTTGATAAAAATGTGGTCTCTTTTTTTGGTTATAGCTTTTTGAATATTTCTGTCATGTAAATCAACTAGAGAGTTTATAAAAGAAGGCAAAAAAAGCTTTAATTTAAGCTGTGTCTCATTAAAAATTGTCGATTTTTATAAAAGTTATAGGCTATTAAAAATTGAGTAAGAAGATAGTTACAAAAAATGAGAAAATTTTAGTGATTTTCTTACTCTATTTTTAATAGCCTATAACTTTTTGAAAAATCGACATTTTTTAATGAGACACAGCTTAAATTAACGCTTTTTTAGCCTTCTTTTATAAACTCTCTAGCCCATTATATGACAGAAATATTCAGAAAGCTATAGCCAAAGAAAGAAACCATATTTTTATCAAAAATTGTTCATTTTAGACATAAAATAGTTTGGGTCTCGAAACGAAAGGTCCATTCAGAAAAACCCAGACACGTGTCTCAGTATTTGTGATAAAGAAGTGCCTCCTGCAGTTTTAGCCAAATCCAGGACTCGCATCCCTGGTGCTCCCCTTGTTAGTTAACTTTTAATTTTGAGACATCAGTTTTCATGTGAAAAATTATGTTTCATCATTCGGAAGATTACGGAATTCATGTATCAATTAAATTATCTTTTAAATGTTGAATGATTTAAAAATTGGATTGAAACATTGACGAAGTATGAGAGTCGAATGTACGTAGAATGGTGGCAGTAACGAGTGAGAGATGTGATGGTTGTAAAACCGGTTGAAAGCTTACTTTGACAACTTCGAAGAAGTAGTAGGCGCAAAATCCCAGACCGAAGAGCGCCCCGCAGGCAAACTGGGGTACGCAGAGGGCGCACTCGAGGAAATTGAGCGGCATTATGGCCTTTAGACCCTCCATTGTTGCAGCTCGCGCGCCAGCTTTCCCAAGGCCGGCTTCACTATCTCTCTCTCTTTCGCACTATCGTGGCTCCCTTAGCCTCTCGTGTCACCCTTAACGATCGATGAGGTGAGCGAGCAACGGCGATACACTTGCCTCTCTTGTTAAACTTTCCCCTCTCTCTCTCTCCCTCTCCCTCTCTCTCTCTCTCTAGTTGTTTTTTTTCTTTTTACACCTGTTCGCCGATGCTACATCCTTGTTCGAAGCTTGTTACCCTCTGTTCCTTTCTCTCGGCTCTTCGCTCCAACGAGACACGAGTAGTGCGCGCGCGTTCGCGCCGTGTATCGACGCGCGCTCACTCGCGCAGGCTATAAGCTGCGAACTACTGTGCCGGAGCGTGGGTTAGCACTCGTGGTATATGTAGTCGCGGCACCGTGGCTATAGAGAAGCACGTGCGCATCGAAGCCGTCTCCATCTAACGCGACCACTCGGAATACTCGCAGGGCACACCGCTCGCGTCGGCAAGGTTGATAATCGTTAAATTCTGTAGTTGAATTCTCGATTATTTTTTTTACTGCTGTATAGATGTATCTTGATGATTATTTCGGAATGGACATTGGTGACATAATCAAGCGTTCTCGTAGTACATAAAAATATGAACGAAATTTCTATTTCAAGTATTTCAAACTATAAATGTCTAATTTTTATGAAATTGCACTTTTTGCGTTTATTATATTGTACACCATGGGTATCCTCTGCAAATGTCAAGTCTATGCATAACGTTATTCTCGTGGATATACGATTTGAAATTAGTACATTAGGTACGCCACAAGTATGCAAAGTAGGTGATTCCCACATAAGTGTTTTTCAAAAAATTCGAGTGTGGGTTGTAGGAAGCACCTCCGCGCATCGCGCGTTGCGTATACTATTTTTCTAAATATGTAGGCAAATCGATTTTCTATCATCCCTATGGTAGTGCACGCATATTATGTGTGGGTTTCTCGCATTTTGAATTTGCAGTGTTCAAGGTGAGTGCTTTGCAGACAGGGACTTGCGAATGTGAGAAACCTTCGCGTTCGCTGAATAGGCATAGAAAATCGAGTTTTACCCACTTAGTTTAGAAAAAAAACGATTAAAAAAGAAATTTGTAAATCAATATAATATATTGATTTACAAGATATTATATTCTAAACAGATATTATCTGTCCAACTTATCAGACTATTGTACGTAAAAATTATAGTTATTGAAAAATTTGCGAGAAAATAAACACATTTTGCACCAATTATCGCACTATACGAAACGTATAGGTACTACTATAAGTTAATATTAAACGTAAAAATACATCAAATGACAATCTAATTTTAGATTTATGTTACCGAATAATAATTTTTCATTAACTGCACTAAAGTATTCAAATCATATTATGTACTGAAACCGATCATTTCTTTAAGCTATAAATAATATAATGTGACTATACAATCGTCTGTCACATTGAAATGAATTCAATTTAATATTTCGCTAGGTATATTTTCCTAGATAGCTTAATACTAATGTAAATTATTATATCTGTCAATGTTCATTTTCACATCGTTTAAGTAAGTAAAATGATGTTATGCATAAAATGTCGTAAACATTTACATATCAAATCAATAATCGCACCACTTACTGTATATAAAAATAGAATTACGTTACTATACACATATATATGGATGCTAGAAAGTTTAACAATTGAAACTATGATAAAGTTTTACATTTCTAACAAAAATATACATTTTTCATATCGAATGGCTGACCTTATTAGTCTGATACTACTAACAGTATATTTTAGTTATTGATATTTTAAAAAAAACCGCTGCCAATATATTGGCACTTAGCTTCCTTCAAATGAATTTATCTCTCCTACATATATATTATATAGTTCAAATATAAAATATGTTTATTCATTCTACATGTTTTTTCAATAATTTACAAA
>UXGD01005310.1:0-14769 GCA_900474315.1 Torymus auratus
TAATTATTTTAATAAAGAGCCCGGAAGAGGGGCATACAAATGCCCGAAACGTTGGCAAGACAACAAAAATGGTTTTTATTTATTTAAAAAAACCACATGGACAGCTGGACCATCCAATTCAATCCTATACCTACATATTTAATATTTTTATGATATTTAAATTATACAGGAATCAAGGATTGTTTAAATAAAGGATGGTGGATTAAAAATAGTTATCATGAATCGTTTATATTTAATCTACAATAAAAAAAAAGATCTTGAATAAATTATTTGAAAATGTAAAGTTTATTATTATTTATATGTATACAAGACAAGCATATAGACAAAATATTTACTCATGTTTTATCAATCCAATCAAAAGCATTTGTTTTATAATTTATACATGTTTTATCTTGAATATATAATTTGGTAGAAACAACAAACTTTAAACGATAAAATATTATTATTGCAGAAACTCAAAGCTTATCGTTGTGTGCATTAGAATAAATAGCTTCTGCTGGGAAAGATTTTTATTATCCGCCGTTGAGAGCTCAAAAGATGCGGCAATCAAGTGCTCTCGATTCGATTTATTGTATATGAAATGCCATTTGATCCCCTTGTTTTCTTTTTTGCCACATTCCATAAAGGAAAGTACAGAATTACTATATTTTTTTATCTTAAAAACGTAGGCTATATGCATCTAATATTTTACAAAGAAAAGAATTATAAATAACAATACAGCTTAAGATTTGTTGCTTCATTCATAAGGTTTGTATTTTATTATACTAGCAAAATTCAAACGCACTGCACGCGTAGTATTTTGTTTTTAAGGTTATGAATACATAATTTTGTATTATGATTTCATTTTAATTAGTTTAAATAATAGGATAATAAGGTAATATTTCAAAGCATGAACAAATTAATCTTTTTATTTTAATTTCATTTCCTAATTACTTAGTTTTAAATAGATAAGAATAAAAATTCAATTTGAAAAATTCAAATGTAGCGGAAGTAGCGAATTTTCGCGCCTATTCCTTATGGACCAATCAAAATTAATCTTTAAATGCTTCATAAAATCCGGCCATCGTTTTTTAAAGACTAGATTTAAGTATATGCAGTTCCTTAAGAGGATGCAAACTTACTAGAAGGGGTCACACACATGGGAAATGAATTTTGACGGGGTTTTGAGAGTCTATTTATGGTATCGAAAAATGGAGCCCAGTCTCTGTAATTCATTCCAATGGCCTTTTTTTCTCAATATGTGTTATTTAATATCAAATATGCTTCATTTTGTTGAAAAATTATATCTATTTTATTGATCAAGTACTTTCGTTACAGAAATGAACAACGAACTGTAATATACACAAATCTTTGTTTGTTCTCCATAAGACTCCATCGTAAACTTGTAAAAATAAGAATGTTGATAACTTATCTCACGGGCCTTCTGACTTAGACTAAAATGAACGAGTATACGATGTTCCGCCGAAATTTGAACGGTAATTCTATTACCGTGAGTACTATATCTTAAGAACGTTTATACTTTTCTCAAATTTGTTTAAATTTTTCAAGACAAGGTTAAGCATGCAAGTACCTATTAGAAATGAATTATTAACACTGCTAATTGCAGTTAATATAAAAAAAGTTTTAATAGCTTGTATCAAATATTCAACTTATAATTATTATTGTAATTAAAAGTTTAATGTCCATAACGAAAGATAAGCTGCAAAAATATGGGCAATTGAGTCATAATGACTTTAATATACGTTTCCCAATTTATAAACCATTGTCTTTTTATATAAAAAACTGTGTGTGCTTTGTATATGTGCGTGTGGGCGTGCCCGTGTATGTGCGTGTGTATTTATGTCACAATTACAAACTTTAATATTTTTACAAAAATGAACAATTTTTGCAAAGTATCTCAGAATTATTCCATCTCATATTACTGTAACCATTGTTATGAACTTTCAAAATAATTTAGTATATAGTTTTCAAAATAACTCCATGTAGAAGAGTTAAAATTGCTTAAATAAATAAATTACAAAATTTTAGTATAGTAAAAAATACTAATTTTCAATTAAGCAAAGCTAATAAGTATATGCCCAAAATTAATGATCATAATAAGAAGTTATAAAACCTTTCAATCTCAATATAAAAATAATTTCTTCGAATAAAGACCAGGAACAACGTATATTCAGATGGTATTAAACGGAAGCGTCCTCATGCAAAGAAGAAATACAAGCAAGCATATAATGTACGCGGAGACAGATAAGCGCTGTCAGGAAATCAACGACGATTCTACGAGCCGCGGAACCTATGAGTCAATTCACAATTATCACAGCTGCGCTGGTTCACGCATAAGTGTAAGAGCGTACGAGGCCGTGACTCACGTTGGTGCCTGAAACCACTGTTATTAGATCAATCAACACAACAAACTCGCTGCATACGTATAGTGCAACGAGTGGCATATGTTAACAGCTCTGCAGTAGAGTTGAGGTGTGATTATTGGTCATTGATAAAAACCTATTTTCATCACGCCTGGTATTGACGCTGCGTTCTTTACTGTCGTCACTAACGTGCTTTCCATGACGCTGGCTGCACGTGTTTCAGAAATACTGTAGTGTGCGATTTATAAAAAGTAAATGAAATGTCCAATTACAATGTGCTTGTATCTTATTAAAAATTTATTAGTGGGTACGTTAATAAATAGAAGATTAAAGAGAAGTGATACCTAGAACCTATCAAAATTATATAATTCAAAAGAATGCAATGAAAATTGGATATTGCGTAGTAATGGAAAGTTCTAATATAAGTATATTTGATTTGAAGTGAAAATGTATTAAAAAAATATTTTTAAGATTTGTGCAGAACATAAATTTAATGAATAAAATGTTTGTACACCAAAGTAAGAAAAAAAAAATTTAATACATGCATTACTTGTATAATAGTGAACTAACTTATTCTGGTCCAATTCCATATTTTTCTTTAAGATTGCATTTCGCTTAAAGTTGCGTTTTATTTGGAATATGTTAGAGAATAGTGAATGACAAATATAATCAAAGTATAAATTTCAAAATGAAAAAAAATACGAGAAAAATAATAAAATTTATCATTTTTAAATTTTCATCTATTATCTTTGTCTTCCGACGTTTTTCAACTTATTTTGAATAAAATGCAGTTAATTGCATTAAATAAATTTAATTAGAATAACGTAAAATATAATATAGACCTGCAGAACCTGCAGTTAAATATGCGAGTTATTTTGATTCATTTTAGATGATTTTTATATTATTAAATATTCTCTTCGACATTTGTTTACCTTGCATTTTATAATTGTAATCGCAATGTAAACGTTTTCAATGGTACTAAAAATAGATGTTAAACTTATTTATTTATTAAAAATTGTTGTAGTGAAAAAATAACCTTGGTTAAAAAGATATTTCTATAATCTAGAATCGTTTACATTTATCGATCAAATAAATATATTATATATATAAGACAAGTCACGATAAAATATCTCAAAATATTGATTCAAGTAGATAAACCGCTATCTCGATGAGTTTAGCTCTAGTTCACAAACACGGGCGTGTCCTCAAGACACCACAGCATATCTGTCTGCCAAACAGAAAGTCGAATCAATCAAGAATGAATCTCCCAAAACTTCCTATTCTACGTAATGCATGTATCTGAAAAATCACGAGTCATCTTTCTCTCTCTTTTCTTCTTTTCCTATTCTTCTTGTCTTTCACCGAGGGGATTTTCTAGATTGTCTCTCGAATGTTTCTCGGTGGAGAAAATTTTCTACTGCACAATCTCGCTCGTTTTTGTCGTCGCCGTCTTCGTTTTCCCTTTAGCCTGAGAAACAAGACGGCAGTCGCTCGCGCATTAGGACATGAGAGAGCGGGCGGGCGAGCGGAGAAGTCTTTGTTTTATTGATTTCACGGCAGGGTCAACAGCAGCATGATAACATCGCGTGCTAATCCCTCGTTGGAAGTCGTTAGACGACAATTAATGGACTTAGTCCTGCGTAGGGTATCCGATATAGATATTTATGGGTGGGGGCTCGTATATTGAGAACCAATTGTTGCTAGTGCACTGATACTATCGTTATTACTTTACTTTATAAACTGTAGGTGGATAAGATTATTAATGTGATATAAGATTATCATAAATATTTCAGTGCTATTTATATTGGTTTTCAGGAAAAATGTAAACTCTCTAATAAAATCAACAGTAGACAATGTATCATTGTTTTAGTAAGAAATTTAACCATTAAAACTGTATGAAATTATTTTATATAACAACAAGTAAACGCATGAATGATATTATGTTATTTGCGTTATTCTAAAATTTTATATGCGCATACAGCTGTAAGAACAAAAGTTGTTAAATTACAAATAAAACATTTCGAGCTCTCTTAAAAGTGAGCATTACTCAATGCACAGACAGCGTTGAAAAAGTGACTGAATAAGTACTTTATTTACTTCAAGTGTGTAGAATGAGTCACACCACAGTATATATAGTAAATATATAAGGAAAAATGACCGTTTCATTTACAACAATAAAAGACAATAGTCATAAGTTTTTACCCTTTCCATCAGCACTTATAAGATATTTTTTAAATTATATTGTTTATAAAAGTGATTTTAACATTGATAATATTACAATAATGCAACAAAACCTTATAAGAGATAATTGCGTGTATTCATGCAAATAAAAGAATAATTAATTCTTAATAAGTAGGTAGAAACATTGTTTGCATAATCTTATAAGGAAACTATAATTTAAAAGCGGCTTGTTTTAACGTATATGTGCATAACGAACGTGAATGAAAATTCTGTAAAATTAATTGTGCCGAGTTATTTTAAACATCTTACTGGATATAGTATTACATAAGGCCTGTTGGGTGTAAAAATATAAAACGCATTTGAACATCGACGTGTAGACTAGTGTCTTAACGAGTTACGAAATACAGAACGCACGTCTAATTTAGTCAATGTTATGTGCACACATACAAATGAAAATAAAAATAAACTGTACGACTATTGTGAACACTATATATATAACACAGTAGATACTCATTCGAAAATGTTTATTTCGTACTACAAAAAATACTGCACTCAGAAAACTGATCTAATAAAAATTACTATAATACATGGTAACGTCGGGACATACAGTATATCAAAATAATTACTATGTTTTTTCATAGTAAAATTCCTATGTACGAATTTTTACTATGAAACCTAGTAATTATTTTGATATTGCAAGTATGTCCCAACGTTACTATGTATCATAGTAATGTTAATTGGATCATTTTTCTCAGTGTGTGGTTATAAAACAATGGTCAAATATTAATTATATTTTATAAGACACTAAAAATATCTTATTTTAAAAGAATAACTCTGAAATATTGAATTAAAACATCAGCATTACTAACTTTCAAAGATTAAGGTTACATAAATTTGTAATCCTTAGCTTTTGAATACCCATTATCAATTACCACACATAAAACTTTTCTGAGTAGAAAAATCGAAGAAAAAGTTCATAAATTTTTCATTAGATTGGGAAAAATGGATTAGAAAGTGAACGTTTTCTTAAATATTCAAATGAATCATGGGTTTCTAAAACTTGATGAATTCAATTTATTCTAATGAAAAATTTAGATATTTGACCAGGAACGAATTGAAAAATCAAACTCGTTCGATCCCCCAAAAATCCCCCGAGCGAAAGCTGAAACTGAACCCTCACTCCTGCACAAGCCCTAACCAATCTCCTTTTTTGCCTCCGTCCTCGCACCGCACGCCCGCAAGGTACAACGCACTGTACACCTTACACCTCACCACCACCGCAAAATCGCCGAGGGTGGCGGCGCTTTCGCACTCGCGCGCGTGCGATAAGGATTATACGCTCTCCCCTCCGGCCTCCTCGCGCGGGAGGCCGCCTGTGCGAGAAAGTGGCAGGTTGAATTGGAAAAGGATGCGCGCGGCCGGAGATCGATCGCGCGCGCGTGCGCGCACTGTGTACGCGCGGCTCCTTCGCGCGCTACCTATATACCATGCTACTACTATACCTACTACCGTGGCCTTCCGCGAGGAAAAGCCGAGAGAGAGATTTTTCGACTGGCCGACGACCTCGATATCCGCCGCTGAAATATGTGCTTTATTGACCCCGATACGGGATAATGTGTCGGCCGCGCGAGAGTTAGGTACTGCACTCGCTCTCTCTCTCTCTCTCGCTCTCTCTCTCTCTCTCTCTTTTGCTCGCGCTTGGGCGAGTGTACTATGCGCACGCCGTGAGGATAATGCGCTGACAGAGGCTTGGACCGAGCTTCTGCTACTACTCTGGCACCCTGGCGTGTGTCTGAGTGTTTGCAATGCGGGATCGAGTGTTTGATTTGGGTTAAAAAGTCGTGTGAGCGCCCGCGCGTTATTAATGAGGCGAGAATCCGAGGTAAGATTTGTTTACCTCCGAACCGGGTCGTTGCCATGCAAAAGAATCTTATTCAGTAAATTATTATCGATTACTGTGCATCGTTCATTGAAGATGATTGTTTTGAGGTAGCTACATCTTGTATATCCGACGTGGAAAGCTACTTGGTTTTCTAAAAAATGGAAAATATGTAGCGCAACATAAGCATAAATCAGGTTTTGATTAAAAATTTAACCAGTAGGTAATTAATATATACCGTTAAAGGTCCGTATCTAGAGCGTGGCCATTCAAATTCAACTTTCCTTGAAAATAGTAAGTAATAGACTCGCGGCGAGTTCTCAAAAAAACGCGCTTTCTAAAATTCATCTCTCGCTCTCTAATCGATACGACACCACTGAAAATCGTCGTTTATCCACTCCCTGGCATCGGAAAATAGCAGGTTAACGCCTCATGACACCCCGACGCAAAGAAAAATCAATAACAATGAGGAAAAACAACGGCGGAAAAATTGGAGCATACTGATAAGCGGTGCGCTGCTGCAGTATAGTGGCACACGGGCGGCCGCTCTAACCTCAATAGGCAACCGAGAGACACTGCCCAAGAGGCGAGAAGAGCGAGAGAAAAAAGGGACGAACGGCCTCTTTCGTCAATCATTCTCTCGACACGCGTGTATGACACAACGGCACCGTTGCATTATTCACGAAAAAAGCAAACAACGCGATAGGCGCGAGCGAGCGAGCGATGAAAGACGCCCACCCACACACGTATACACAAAACAACCTCGATCTATCCTTCTCGCGCCAGTGTGTCATGCTCTCGCTCGCTCTCTCTCTCTCCCTCTCGCGGGCGGACGGGCGGGTGGCAGACACCCCCGTGCGAGATGCAGCCTCCAGGAAGTGGCCGTCTTCTCCCTCGGGAGGGAGAGAGAGATCGCCACTGACGATGCCCACCTTATAGCGCGACATATCGCAATGAGAGCGGGACACGCACCTTGCCAAGGGGCCGCTCCTCTTCGCCCGCTGGCCCAGGATCTTCTCGACGACGGCTACGTTGCCGTTCCTCGCTGCTTCGAGCAGCTCCTGGTCCTTGCCCATGGCCCATTTATCCCGCGGGGTGGTTCTCCCCCTCTCGCTCTCTCTCTAGCTCTCACTCCACTTCACAAGCCGGGATGTTCGCCGCGCGCGCACTAGGACGCCGCTGGATCCTGGCCCGCAGCTGCTGCACACGCCCCGGCGACGACGGGGGCGGCGGTGAGGCGCGAAGGCGCGCGCAAGACACGGAACCCGTCCGCGGTACTTTGACACCCCGTAGCCGTGTTTTACTACGCGATTTACTCGAGAGTTTCATTGATCGAGCGCGTGGCCATCTTGGCCTAGGGGCCGACTGAGGCGACGCCGAGCGCTCGCTCCCGGCACTAGCGCTCTTGACTGCTGCTGCACACACACACGGCACACGCTGACACGCACTAAGCGCATAGCACGCAAGCAGGCAAGCGAGCCGCGAGCCCCCGGACGACGACGCGCCGAGGAGTAGTGGGTGTAGGCGAGCGAGCGAGCGAGCGACGGAGGCTGCGACGCGAACGACAATGTGTGTACGTGCGCGCGATGCGTGAATGTGTGGGAACGTTGTGAGGCCGGTGCACCGTTGCAGCACGCGTGCTCGCCGGGTGCTCGAGGCGCAGGAGGGAACCCCGAGCTGCCCGTGCTTTCTTCGCCGGCCTAGCGGCCGAGTATGGGGGATAATGACTAATCGACGAGATATGTCGTATTGCTTTTGTTTTGCTTCGCGATAGCTATACTTACTCCAAGTCTACACTTATTCATTTATCCAGCTTGAAGTGTTTAAGAATCGTCTAGCTTTTTCGTAGTATTTGACTGCGGGTTGATAAAATTCGTTTCTACCTACGTTTTTCTATACATTTACTTGGGAATTCCACTTAATCTCATGGCAATGATAATGTAACGAAGCATTCTATTAACATGGTACATTTTCTTTTTTCATATAACGAGCAATTAAAAAAACAAACTTAAATTCTATCACCAATTTTTTCTAAATTCAATAATGTAGGTCAAGCACTTTATTCAAGATATCATTTTTACACCTCACAATAAACCCGCGCTATAAAAGATTATTATTACCGGTTTTAGAATTATTGCATAAAAATAGACGTGGACTTCCACAAAAAATTTGTCTTATGTAGGAATAATGTGATGCAAAATATAGCGCACTATACATAATTTTTTATAAAGGATAGGTACTCGAACTCATGAGTTATGACTCATGCAAACAAAAAGTTGCGTTACGAGCACTGTTTGTATACTGATACTACCTATTATAGAGCCCCGCCAACAAGGCTTAGATATTTCCGCTTGTCATGGTTTTTTATTGTTACCCGATGGAATCCTCGAGAGGCGGAAATGGCCAATGGGGGGAGACGGTTATTCAGCTAGAGGGTTAACTAATTTCTCGAAGAAAATTGTTTGTCTTTCCTGAGCAGTCACGAACTAAGTGTTGTCGACTTACCAAATTAAAAATATCCGTTTTTCAATCTGCTATACAATGACATTTTGAAATGATATAATTGATCGACTGCGAGATAATCAAAGCTGAATGTAAAAATATAATACTTAATTAATTAAATCGCGTTTTATGCAATATTGAATGATGCCTTATGACACTATAATATCATAATGAAATATATATACACATGCATACACGCATACTAGGTACCTATAATTATATATAATTAAAATATTTCTCTAATACTTATTGTACTTATATAGTATAAATTTTATTTCTTCAGAACGGTCAAACTGGTGTTATTCTCTATTCATTTTCGGTAGATATGAGTCATCTAGATTGTAATAGTAAATAATTGATTTTTCCGGAGTTTCTCCCCGCGAACGTATTTTGAGACCTGGAAATTCATTTTCCTGACGAGGGACAGAATAAAAAGTGTCCAAAACGTCGACAGAAAAAACTTGTGTGTTCTTTTTTATCCTCATAAAAAAAGCATACATCATATTGGTAGAGAGGGCCATGAGGAGCAACAATCAAACAAAACTTTCATATAGTTATTTTAATTATTTATGTACTTATAGGGTTGTACATAATGTAAAAATTTGTAAAAACAAGATTTTTCTATATAAATAAATCTCGTATCATACACTATCATACATTTTTTAAATCGTTAATCGTAGAAGAAAAAGTGTCCGACCACTGGTGCCGTTACCCTATATTACTTATTATTATAAACAAGACTCTTCCTTCGATTTATGATACATAGATCCGCTACATGTATATAAAATAATATCTAGAGAGTGAGTATAAATAAATAAAAACTACGTCATATTACAACATTATAATTCGATTTTATATGTGAATGCTTTGCAGAACAAAGAAATACACGAGTTAGCTACATTTATCGCGACATGACTCAAACTGTTTTGTTGTAATTTGATAACCTGCTGCTTTCTTATATTACATTAGCTTCATCATACTATACTGTACTCAATTATAATAACTGAATATTTAATAATCATATAATTTTATTGATTAATAAGTTTTCATATTAAAAAAATTTAATAGGTATAGAAAATTTCATTATAAATTTATAAAATATAAAACAATTGTAGGTATAAGTCGTTATTTCTTTCTGAATTTTAATTATTGCATATTTCAAGACATTCTTCTGTTAATAATTATTCTTAATGATAAAATTGAAATAGCATGAATTGATATTAATTGAACAAAAACTAAATTGCTATACAGAAGTTTGTTATCATATTTGAAAGCCACGTCCGTTCAACTATATGTATGCATGCGGTCTGCTTCGGCACACACATGCCTATACCTTATGTATAGATGTGTATATAGGACATCAAGTGACAGAGAGAAAGCTGTTGCTCTCTTACTCGCTCGCGCTATCGAGACTCGAGAGTATAGTATCAAGGCTCGCGCGCGCACACGGCACACGAGCACACGGCCGTTGCAGTAAGTTTGCAGCTCGTACTGCTTGTTGTTGCCGGTCGTTTTGTCATGAATTAACCTTCAAAACGCACTAAAAGTCTGACAAAATGGCTAGACTAGGACTTGTAATACCAGTACTGCTCCTTGTCTTCCTTGCAGGTTGTTGCACCGCCGTGGAGCTCACCAACACTGTGCTACAAGTGTCAGGTAACACCTATGCATTCTAACCTCAAAGCTCGAGACGTTGAACTTCTGTTTTGTTTATCTTTTCGCGCAACGATCTTCGAATGGCAGTTGAGCGTAGATGATAATAAGTAGCTAATTTTTTTTAAATAAAATGGACTGATTTATTGAGTTTTTAGAAAAACTGCATGCTTGATTGTTGATTGAACCTTGAAATTAATTATTTGATATGCCTTTCTATTTAATTTTGACATGACCTCTACCAATCTAATATAGGTATTTTATTCAATTATTTATTATAAAAATAGATGTTTAATTTTAAATTATAGATGATGGCACAGTGAATGTCTCTCTAAGTACATACAACAAATCAAAAAGAGAAGATCAAGCTTTTACACAGCTATTAACTATAAGTCAAAATAGTAATTTTGTGATAAAGATCGAAGATATACCATCTGAAGTGACTTTCATTATTGCGCAAGTTCACGTATATATGTATAATGTGTCCATGTCATACGATAAGAATACAATCAATAGAGCACCTGGAAGTATAGTAACTGGTACAAATATTGGACTCTTTGTCGAAACCAAAGATTTAACTACTACTGAAGTTTATGTAACAAATGAAAATAGTTTCGCAGTTGAAAGCCTTATAGCTGTAGTTGCATATACATTTGATGGTAAGTACAATATAATCCAAAAATTAAGAAAAATAGTTAATATATTTAATTAAAAAATCAATACACATTATTTCTCATGATCCAATTTTGATTCATAATTATTTGCATATATTGCTTTCCATGATACATAATACTATCTAAATTTTAATGGTAACATCTTAATTTTGTGAATCATAACAGTTATGTTCTTGTGAATCGGTGATATTTTTCTCATGAAAAGAATAATTAAATATTTGAAACTATTAAAATTCTATAATTATATTTTTTTTTTAATTAAAAAAAGTCATTTTGTTTTTATACATTTAATTCTCTATATATTCTACTGTAAATATATACTTGTAAAATATAATCATAATTTACCATTTTAATAATTTTAGTATTTTAATTTCATTGCTACTTATTATAAACAAGTGATTATAAGTGAGGGTCTAGAAGGGGGACATAACGTGTCTTAACTTAATGTGTTATATCACCTTTTAGTTTCCATCCCTCAAATGTTTACATATATCGGTTAAAAAATTTGTTTATCTTAGCAATAGTTTACTGATTGATCTTTACTCCTTGCAAAATAAAATTATATTCATGAATTATTAGATTTATTTTAAAAGTCGCATATAGAAAATGTGATATTCAATTTGAGTTTTATGTAACATATCATTAAAACAAAATTTGTATACTATACAAACAACCTAAACAAATATAGAATAAATCAAAACAACATTATAAATTTATATTTTTTATTATATAAAAAAATCATTTTATTTTATATTAGATAAATTTGAAACATTTTGTATTATAATTTTATTTTTATTAATTTTAATTTAATTTTGACTTCAATTTTGTGTGCGTCGGCGGCATGCATACCTGCGTGCGTGCAAATTATTTATTTTTTTTTTAGATATGCACAACATATTTCATAAATCATGTCATAAAAAATGATTTACGAAACCATATATTCATAACATTCGAACGAATTCGTAGAAAATTACCTACAAACGTTCGATACATAGCCAATAGTTACTCATTCATTCCGGTAACCAAAATATAGTATATTACGCCCCTACGGGGAGTAAAATTGGCCAGCCCACATCTCGGGTGGCAATTTACACGAGATATGGACTGTCCAAGTTTTTTCCTCCCTATAGATGCGTAATACACTGTTTCCGTGATGTCCATCGCCTAAAACTGACCACCACGCATTTCTCGCGACTGACGATATATCTTCGGGTGGGATCAAGAACGTTCTATCTCCGCTCGGCGCGTAAGAACATCCCGTCTCGGCTCGACGCGTAAGAACATCTCATCTGGGGTGCTTCGTGTGTTGACTTTGAGCCGAGATGGGACGTTCTTACGCGCCGAGCCTTAGATGGGACGTTCTTACGCGCCGAGCCGAGATAGGACGTTCTTACGCGCCGAGCTGAGATAGGATGTTCTTGCTCCCACCCGACGATATTTAACGACATTATCGCGCTATTTAACACTAGTAGATAAATAATACGCGGGAAGCGCGTTGAATGTAGCTAGTCCTCTCTTAAAAAAGTGATAGATGAAACTTGTCATCACAATAAGACTGTTATTGATTAGTTGTTGTAGACTCATTCGATTGGTCTATATAGTATAAGCGCCAAAATATAATATGTCTAAATTTTCAAGATTGAATTCTTGAGTTTAAATATTCAAAACTGTTGAATAAACTGTGTATAAAAGTTAAATAAAAGAACTTGTATCGTAGACGTATGCGTATGAGACAATGTACCGTGTTTTATGACAGTATCATATAAGTAATATATATTCAGTTTCATTGTTGTCAAATCCTCTCTTAAAAAAAAGTGATGACCGTTCTAACCTCAAAATTTAATATTCTTAAATATTATTGCTGATGTTAATATTGTGCGTAAATCAAAATGTATAAGAAGTTAATTCTTTTCAGTTAATAAATAACTGTTTGTAATTATTAGGGCTGCGCGAGAGCGAGATAATACAATATTTCTGTAACTATTGTCTCGCTCTTGGAAATTCTTGAAAATTTTTCTCTTGTCTTGGTCTTTTTAGTCAATATGAAAAGTATTATTGTCTTCTCTATAAATTCTTGATCATATTGAAATCACGCGGACGTGCGACAAAACCGAGTCGATTGTTTAAAAAATTAGAGGTCCACGTAGAAGAGGAAGGTACACAGGCGTAAAATAGTAAGTTTTTGAAATAATTGACTTGCTCACTGCCGCACGTCCGTAGCTCCCTTTTTTGACCACACCCCCGATATTTCGATTTCAGACCTTTTTAAATGTCCTTAAATTTAAGAAACTTTCAAGCTACAAATGTTACTGAATTTTAAGAATAATGTAACGGAATGTAATTTAATATACAAATACATTAAGTTTAATACAAAAATAATAAAATTTTGACGCAAGTATAAATAAATGCCAAATTTGAAATTTGATTTTTCCCGCCATATATGTGCCGCCAGCCAGTCTAGTTCGCGCGCTACCGCTATGCGGCGGACACCATCCCTGTAGGTGCGATTTCATGGTAGAAAAATTGTCGCTCTGTCGCTGCTGCGACGGCGACAGGGCTGCCCGTCTCTTTCAAATATACACTACAAAAAAAGGTTTCGAGGTATTTTGGTGGTCTATAACTCTCCAATGCTTCATTGTTATGCATGTCGGTCTCCCGAATCTAAATTTTTATATTAGAGTGCTGAAAATTAGTCAGGAAATTTGTTATTAATAAATTATTATTGTTAAAAATTAGTTTTTGTACAAAATATTTTTATTCGCATTTTTCAGATCATTTTGAGAATAAAAAGGCATAAATTTTTGTGTAGGACTATTTAGTTTATGAAAAATTGTCAAAGTCTTCAAAAATACTAACAATAAGTGAACATTTTATAATTAATCCAAGTTAACTTAAATGTTTAAACATGATACTAACTATACAACACCTGTATATGAAATATTTATGCTATATTTCATTTTTATGTGTTAACAATAATATATTATTTACGTTGCTGTTAATATTTGATCAGCGCGCGCAGCTTCTGTCGCCGTAGCGCCAGAGCGATATGTCGCTTACCATGAAATTGCACCTTGTGGCCTCACGTACCTAAGTAAGCCGGCTCGAGGGTATATAGCAGCGCGTCGCTTACTACGCCGCCAACCTTTATCACTCGAACATCTCGTTAGTAGATGGGCGTCAGCAACTACCGAAGTTTATTGAGTTATAAATTTATGATTTTTCGATAAATTATTACAATTAGAAAATGTTGTTATTTTCAAGACAAAACAAGATTCTTGACACTACAATCTTGATATTGTGTCGAAAACTGTATATAAATATTGTATAGATTATTGTCTTGAAAATTGAGGCAAGACAATACAATATCAAGATTAATCTTGCTGTATCGCGAAGCCCTAGTAATTAAATTAAATTAAATTAAACATGCAATGCAACAATGTTACTTAAAATATGCCAAAACATATTTTACTTGAATATATACTTATGTGGCCACTATTTGGGCTGGAATTATCTTGAA
>UXGD01005311.1:0-14768 GCA_900474315.1 Torymus auratus
AAATAATTATTTAACTCTCGTATAAAGGCGTCTTTATTAACTCAATAAACTTCGGTAGTTGATTCCGCGTGCCCCGACTATTTAGGTTTAAGACTTTTTTTATATAATCGACTTGCTTTTTGAAGAGAGAAATTTTCAAGAATTTATAAGAGCGAGACAATAATTACAGAAATATTGTATCGCCTTGCTCCCGTACAGCCCTAACTATACACAGCGGTTGAAAAATTAATCGGCTGCAATCAGATTCAATGGAACGCGCGCGCTCCGAGTGCAAAAAAGAGGCGCGGCGGCGCGTAACGCGCTGACGTCGGCGTATCACGACAATCGATTCGCCGTATGCACATGTATATATATATACACACACAGCAGGCTTGCCGCAGCAACGCGCATCATCAATGAAGAGTCTGAGGAGCAATTATTGCCGATGAAGTTCATCGATCGCGCGAGAAATCGGCCGAGTGCATCGCGTCGTGAGTTTATTCTCGTAGCGTTGCGAGCGTGTGTCGGAATTAAAAATGATCGGTTGTTATTCTGGCTCCGCGCGAAGTGGCAGTCGCAGGGTTTTATGATTTTTTCTCGGGGATTTCGTACGGCGCGGTATTTTTTCTTTATAAGCTGTAAATCAAGAGCCGCGCGCGTCTGCGTCTTTTATATGTGTCGTAAATCACGCGCGGTTCGTACAGTAAAACGTTACCATCATACCGAATGTACATGCATTTAAATTGAGCAATGAAAGCGCAAAAATGGCTGTCATCGTGTGTATAGGGACCGGTCATTTGATATTTTGTATCAATCGAAATGATCGTAATGAAAATTAATACGTTTGTACGTATCATAAAGTTCGTATATAAATTTACAATATAATTTCGCATCAAGAAAGTTAGATTTTACACAAAGCGTATAACATGCACGCGAACGAAAGAACATTCGTAGTTTCAGAAAAACTTCTTCAGAAACTCCTCCCGGATCCGACTCACTTTTCCCTCGGTAAATTTTTAACGAACCTCCTCCGGTCTCGCGCTTTCTCAAAAGTCGAACGAGAGGCGTAAAACTGTGCGCTCTCCGCTCGAATCTCAGTACCTACGCGCGCGGGGGCGCGAGAAAACGGAGAGAAAAAATTCATAAAACTTGGCGCGGGGATTTCCCCGAAGCTTAATCCTCGCGCGAGCTTGCGACTCTTACAAAGTTTGTTTACGACTCCGTAATTGCGAGCCACCGCTACCACCCCGCCCAAGAATAATCCCGCGGGAGCTTAATTTTTTCCGATCTCCCTCGAGCCCTTTGCAACGCGCGCTCTCGTTAGCCCTTTTTCCTCTTCCGCGATTGCTTTATTAAAAGTTGCCGCGCGAGTTTATAAAAAAAGCCGCGAGCGCGCGGGCGGTCTTATTATTTACAGGGAAGGATAAAAGGGAAACGGGGCGAAAAAAAGATTAAGGCGACAGGAGAAAAGCCGTGCGAGGTAGGTTAGTCCACGAAAGTCGGTGGCTGCTACTGCTGCTGCTACACATGTTTTAATAAACGCGATGCGGCATTCTGTTTCTGGGGAAATGCGAGGGGATTACGTGATTCTTACGGCCGGGTGGACTGGCTGAGATGTAAAAATGCGTGTGTGTGGGTGTGTGCGGGTGAGTAATAAGTGTTATGTGCAGGGCTTGGACGGTTTTTGTAGTTTCTGGAGGATTATTTTATGAACATTGTAATGGCGAATAATGGTTCTTTTTATAAAATGTGTTTGCATTAAATTTTTCTAATGTAAAGAAAGAATACAAGGCTTTTAAGGGAAAATGTTTGAAGAGTACATTATGGATGCTTCGTTCAGGCGACAAACTTGACTCGGACAAGAATCGCCTCCTTTCGGCCCTTGTTACGTAATTTACTATTTTCAATTTTTATTGGGTTCTTTAAAGTATGTATTATTCAGAAATTTGTTTCGAAAGGTTAAAATAGAAAATTGAATTTTTATTAGTTTTTACTTTTCAGGTTTCTAAAAAAAGTATCAAGCCATTTCAACCCAACCATATACACTTTAATTTTTAAACATCTTTAAATAATAATAAACTAAATCTTTTAATATAAAAATAGATTTAACAAACATATAGCCCGTTTTCAAGCTAAAAGCGCTTTATACTTCTCTTAGAAAACTAGAAAAATATTATATGTGCAAAGTTGCAAGTGGATAGTAAAAAAAACTGTTGCGCAAACCGCCAGTTAAAGGAGAAAAATGAATTTTTGTGTAAAAAAAAAAGATAAAAAAAAATTAAAAATTCGTTGAAATTTTGTTATTATCTTTTGAAAAAAAATCTCTGAATAGAAATATACATACCTACTTTAAAGAACCCTTTTAAATAGGAATTGAAATGTGACTTTTTTCAACCTACTTCAGTATATACCCTCTGCCCTTAACAATTCATCGTTATAAAACTTCATTAAAATTTCATTTACTTTTTATAATGCGAATTGAATTACAGAGTGACCTTTCTTTTAGAATTCATTTTTAATAATCACAAAAATAATACGAAAAAATCTCACACGAGAAAATATAAAACTCAGTTATTCATTCCGGATAAAAACGCTACCTCCACATATTATATTTCCCATTACACCGTTTAAAAAAGCAATCAAACCCGACGATTACCGTAACCCATCGTAAAATCACTTTTACACTTGCTCTCTTCCACTCACACACCCACACACATAGATACACGCGCGTACATATCCGATAAATTCTTAAACAGTCGAGCAAACCCGATATTGCCGCGCGTGCTCTCACGCGCGATCTGGCCAGCAGCAGAGAGTCGGGGCAAAGGAAAAATCTTATCCGATAGAGCGAGAGGCGACGGGAGTGGAAAAAAGCTGCGCGCGCTTTGTTTCGATGAATCTTCGCTCCCCGGGCTCTCGCTAATTTGAATTCCGCAGAGACTCGTGCACGCGCGGCCCTTTTGTGCGCGTTAAAATTCCGATACTTCGCTTTAATATTTTTCGTTCTTTCGCTGGTGCAGCCGCGGGCGCCTTTATTAAAAATTGTGCCGCTAATGATCGAAACGATTTTTACACCGGTAGTTCAGAGTAGTTCGAAAAATAAGAGCGAAGCGGGGTAGAGAAAAGTGTTTTGTTATGAATTTGAAAAAAAAGAAAAATTTTTTTCTACTCCGAGTGACCTGAATAAAATATTTTCCTAGTTTATTTGAAAAACATTCAGTTTTTGGTATTCAGTGCAGTTTTCATTACTTAGGGGGATTATATAATGTTTTATTCACACGTTTGTTTATGTTAATAAAAAATATTAATATATATCGATAATAACTTTACGAGCATCATCCGAACCAGCATAAAACCAAAGAAAGAAACTATTTCATTAACATTTAAACAGCAGTAAAAAAAATGAACAACTTTGTTACTTCAAAATTAAAAACAAATTACAGCAGACTACTGTCAACCACCTAACAACGACTATAAAATCCGAAGTAAACAACCGTGCCACTTTTTATTCTTTATTCAGCGCGGGTATATAGGATGGAACCTCCCTTTACTCCTCCTCCTCCCTCTCTTTCTCGGGTCTCGTCTAGATGAAAATTCGTGACGAGTGACGTAAGCGTCGCCCTCGTGCGCGCACACAGCCCCGACGTGTCAGAATAGCGTTATTATTTCGGAGCGGAACCGCGATTCCAGTCGCCGGAAATGGCTCCAGAATAACAGGGATGACCTTCTCTCTTCCTCTCTCTCTTGCTGCCAGCCGAAAGAATCTCGTTAGGGAATCAATCGGCCGTTGAAAAAGGGGCGTATTTTTCGATGCCTCGGTAGCTATGTAGGGTGCGATGGATTTTGGCGGCGAGGAAGGTTGCATTTTTAATTGGATAGTGAGGAAATGATTGTGTGTTCGTAAATGAATATGATGATTTTTATGAAACTTTTATGTTTATTGAATGTTGAAACAGTGAGAGAAAAAACGTGAAATGACGAGTGATTTTATTTAATTATAGAATATCGCGCTGATTTAATCGCCTAATATTCGAGCTTATAACCATAGAGATTATTAATCAAACGCATCTGTGCTGAAGAGAGAGCTAATCCCAAAACAAAAGAATAATATTGGTGAATTAAGCGACATTTGCATGTCGCAATACGTAATTATTTCGACTCGATCGATGAGCTAGCCCATGCGTCGCCCAAAAATAATTCATTGATAACAAACACCGCGGGAACTCTATATTTGTAATATATACCTCACGTGCATGCAATATATGTATTTTGTCGAAAAATCAGGTTAAAATGTAGCTCGCGATTCTCGGTAAAATGTAGTTAGGCGTAGTGAAGCAGCTTGATTGAACGTCCTTAGCGTACGTGGAATGAATGCTATGTGCGCAGCGAGATTCTGCTGTATGATGTGTATACTTAATTTGGAAATTATTGAAATTTTTGTTTACGAGGATTGTCAGAGATAGTCGGTTTCTCTTATCTATTTATCTTATTTACCATTTTCCTTTTTTTTAATTCTTTGGCAAACTGTTGATCATCAACTTAAAGGGAAAATAAAGATTACATTATAACAACAACAACATATTGTAAATATTTTTCATGGTCCTGATGTCTCCTTGAAATGGAATACCCGAATTTGAATTTTTTAAACTTTTGTTTATTCTATTAAACACTACTTTAAAAATTTACAATAAAGGTGTATTTATATAGTATCAACCATGACAATTCGACTAATCGTATTCATAAGAAAATCTAAAACACTTAAACTCCCTCGTGTATCCTTAAATTAAAACCCCCGCAACGATATCTCGGGATATCACACGTCACCCCCTGATCACCGACCCAAGACATCAATCCACCCAGCGCCATCCCACCTTTCCACCCTTCGAAAATCCTCCTGCCCCACCTCCCAATTAACGCGGACAAAAAGCCAGGCCGAATTCAATCCAAAAAAGCCCACCCTTCTCTCCCTCCCTCATCCTCCTCTTCTTCCGCATCGGCACAACTCTCTCTCTCTCCCTTTCCCGCTGCAGTGTCCTCGTCGTCGTCGTCGTCCACGTACGTACACACCAACGAGATTTGCCACCGCGCCGCTGCCACCCCCCCACTACCACATCAGCAGCACAGAGGCAGAGTCAGCCCGGCGCAGCGCGGTGCAGCTTTGCGCAGGGGGTCGCGCAGCCGGGGGGAGGAGAGAGTGCACGGGGATGGATGGGCGCGTGTATTATATAGGTATGTGTGTGAATGCGCGCGCGCGCGCAAGAGCTGGGGGTAGCTGCTGCTGCTGGTCTGGCCTCCTCAGTTGCCCGCGATTCGGCGCCTGGTGCATCGGCGGCCGCGCACCACCCGCGAGAGAGAAGAGTGTGAGAGAGAGAGAGGAAGAGAGAGAGGGAGAGGAGAGGTGAAGTCTCTCACGCAGTCGTCGACGACTCTCTCTTCCCCTTCCCGTGCGTGTGTGTTATTTTATTTATTTTATATAATTTGGTGGTGGTTTAGGGAGGAAGAGAGATGAAGGGGTTGTCTTTTTTGGGGGGAGAAGATGCTGTGCGTTGGTTTTGAATTTTTTCTGAATTATGCATCGGTGATTTCCAAGGGCGCACACGAGGTGGTTGCGAGGGGAAGCTGAATGTTTCAGTGGTGCCAAGTGCACCGGCTGTCACTCGGATGTAGTTGTCTCTGGTTGGAGGATCTGTGTGTTTTTTTGATGCGACGAGAGAGGGAAATGAATATATATGATGTTTGGCACTAATCGATAGTCATTTTCACAAAAGTGATTTTAGTATTGTTCAAAATTATCACATGAAACATACTCGTCTAATAATTATTTTATTATAAATCAATAATATGTTTGATTTATTAACCAAAAAAAAAGTAAATAAATAAAATTTGAAAAGTAAATTGATGCCCTCGCTCAAACGTTATCCATTCGTTATTTCATTTTAATGGATAAAAGCTCGAAAGCCATCGGTTTCTCGCGCGCGAGCGCGGAACTTGAAACTAGCCCGAAGGAGAGGCTCTTCCTCGGTTCGTCCCGAGTAAAAAGTTGGGCGCAAGAAATTCGGAGTGCACTTAAAATGCGAGCAACTATCATCGCTGCAAAGTGAATTCGCGCGCTCTCTCTCTCTCTCCCTCTCTCACTTTCGAGAGCTGTATACTTGTCCAGCTATTACTCCGGCAATGATTACGGGAGAGAGCAAAAGTTTGCCGTCCGTGACACAGTGCTGCGGCGGCGTTTCGTGACAAATTATAAAAATTTTACTTGTAAAAAAGAAAGTGGTACCAAAACTTTTGAGTTCTTTTGGGAGGAAAAGTGTGGGAAATGACTTTCGGTGTTAATTTAATCTGTGATTTGATTAATAGTGTAATAAAAAAAAGATATAGAATTAAAAAGTTTTAAATTGAAATGAGATAATATGCACTGTACAAAATGGAAGTATAAGGTAGTTTACATTAACCGCGTTAAAGAAACATTTGCTCAAGATTGTTTCTATACTGCGCGACCATTTAGCTGCAGTGAAGTTTTCACTTAAAAAGTTTTTAGTAGTACTAATATGCGCTCTTTAAAGAGTTCTTCGCGTTATATATGCTCTCTCACACTGCGTATTAACTCTGATGCAGATGTCTATTGACACTTTATCAAGCCAGCTTTTGACATCAATTTCTTTAAGCGTTAACATACGTTTTACTGTATATAGGTTCTAAAAATGTGAGTTTATTATCAGATTTTTAAATTCAATTCTTAATATTCTGTAATAGTTCAATTTCACCACGGCAGTTTATTATTATCATTTAAAACCTCAGCTAAAAACTATAAATATACATAATATAACCTCGACTAAATTCTTAAAAATAAACAAACGGGACAACAACCGACTATACAAAACCTTAAAAACCAAAATTTCAAATCTCTGCTTTCACGAAACCACCAAAAAACTAATTTTTGTCAAAAACTACAACCACCTCGCCCAACACTATGCACAAAATATAACCCACCATCCATCATTCCAACTCGTTCTTTCCCTCGCATCACACAGAGAGACACACACATTATCCCCGCGTGCACGACCCCGCGCTGACCCGCTAATGCCGCGCGCGCCTTACATTACAGCGAGCAGCCACCACTGCCGTCGCTGCTGCTTCTGCTTCGCGCGGCTTCGCGCTGCTGCAGCACAACACACCTGCGCGCGTGTATTGCACTGCAGCGCTATAATACATACAGTACGACGCGACCGGCGCTACATTCGCGCGACAATCGATGAGATCGCTTAGACAGAGCGCGGTCGAGCCTATTTCATAACTTGCACGCGTGGAAGAAGAAGCGCGAGCGATTGATCGCGCGCCGTGGTTGTGGTGGGACGGAAGAGGGTGATGGGTTCGAATGTTTATTTCGAGATTGGAAAGTGTTTTGTACAGCGGGTTATTTACGGCCTATACACCTGCCGATCATTAGTAGAGTGTTTTTTTCTATAATGTAAGCAGTTGCTGTTACTCAACACAGTATGCACATTGTTCGTAATCTCGAGATACATTCGTACTTTGACTATAGAGCGCAAACTCTCCTCCTCCCGTTTTCTCTTTTAAAACAACAAAAAGAAGTAGTCTCGGAGTGCTCCTTAATCTCGGGAATCAGAGAAATAATATCCGCGGAGAGTTTTCAATTTTAATGGAAAGGAATATCTCGAGTAGACTCATCCTTGTTTACGCGCTTTATATCTAGGTGTACAGCAAGAGAGAGCGAAAATGAACCCCATTAGAGGCAATTTTTCTTCCCTTTGTGCGAAATGAAGATAGAGGAGCAAGCTCGTTAGCGTGAAAAATTACTCTCCCCGGGGAAAGGATAGAGAGAAAATTGCAATTTATAATGCGATTTTACAAAATTTCTCCTATCCGATAATGCTTGTAATTAAATGTACGACTAAACGGTTTAGCCTGCAAGTCCGTCGAATATTTTACAGAGATTGGAAAGTTGGAAGAATCTTTCTGCGGAATGTGCTTTCGCGTATTTGTTAGATTCTTATTGTCATCGGTTCCTTCCTGGTGTAAACTTGTTTCCATTGTTTTTTATCACTTTTTATTAATTAGCCAGTTATTTATTCTCACAGAAAATTTCAGAAAACTCGGTCTTCTATCAAAATTTTACAACTCATTCCTACACAAAAACTATAGATTCGAAGAAAAAAGAATCAAACTAAACAGTCGATCTCCACGATCGGCAAAAGACGAAAGAATAAAACAGGCATAAACCCCCTTTGGAAAGAGCGCGGGGCGGGATCTCTCCTCAATAACACTTTATCCACAGCTTCGAAAATGACATCTCCAAGACTACTCTTCTCTCACTTCTCCTACGCCATCGAGCCCGAGTGAATTTTCTCATCTTTCCCTCCCTCCCTCACAAAATAGCACTCGCACTCACTCATACACACACACGTACGCGCCAGCAGCGTTTGATGTCTCAATCGAGTTTACGCGCTTCCCTCCCTCCCTCACTCCTTGAAAAATCGAATCGCGCTGCAGCAGCACACGTGCACCGAGAGAGAGAGGAAAAGTCGAACAACTGTGGCCACGCTGCCGCTCCATCACGTCGCTCGCTCGCACCGTGACGCTGACGAATTGGGCTTATCTTGCGTTTTTCCGGCCCGCGCGCGGCCGTAATTGCGCCGACGATAAATCGAGCGAGCGCCGCAGTCCGAGAGCTCTTTCGATTTTTCCCCTCCGCGCGCTGCGTATATACACGGTCAGTTCGATTGACCTTTCACTGCGCGCTGGAAAATAATTAAATCGGGCGGTTTGCTTCGCGAGGCGATTTTTCGCGACTCGAGCGACGTGTGAATTATATAGACCAGTGTGTGTGAGAGAGTAAACAATGGTGCGCTGGGTGTGTGATTGAAGGGGGTTTGGAAAATCCGCGTGCGTGGGAATCGGACTAGTTGTTCCTTTTTTTCGGAACGAAAAGGGAGGATAATGGTGGGGGATTGACGGACGCGAGTGTTTCGTTAGTGTCGGGCCGGCGAGCGTCGAGTTTTCGAGTTCGTTAATTAGAACTTTGAAAATGCGCGCTGGTTTTTGTACGACCCAGAACTCTGAGGGCTGAAAAGCGAAAAATTCGGATCGGAAAAAAGTTACCCTTTCATTCAGTGGTAGTGAAAAATATATATAGAGGGATAAACAAAAAATGGGATGGAAAATATATTTTATACGGTACAAAGCGCGGTTATCGTCGTAGTGGAGAAAAAATTCAATATATTTTCTACTTTAATAGGTTCGCGATATAGGCGCGCGCCCACGGGGTATATATAATTTCGAGCCCGTAAAATTAATATGTATATTGAAAAAAGATATCGTAACACGCGGTGTTGTGTGTTAAAGTTTGCGCGTAAGCAAACCATAATAATCAAACAAAAAACTGTCTGTTCTGCAAAATAGCCTCTTACGAAACAACTACTGTACACACAAAACTCGCGGTGCGTTCACATTCACGAAACAATATCGCATCAGCTTTACTTTAACAGCCCTTACGCACACCGGCAAACTATTATTATTGCCGCTTTTCTCCTCCCAAGTGCCTGCTTTTCATAATGACATGATTTATATTCAATACTGCACAATGGGATCGTAAACTTCCGGCGCGGTAATTGAATATTTTTTACCGCTAAACCGACATCACAAAAACGCTTTGCAATAACCTTCGCCTAGCCGCGCGCACTTCCTTAAAAAAACGTAAACTCTTTAGTCCTTCGCGTACACCCATATAGACACAAGATCGATCGGCTACCACACACACACACAACACATTTTAATCAAACTTCCCTGTCGCGAAATCATATTCTCGCCGAGCGCGCAGCAACGGACAGCGCGTTTTGACGCGTATAATATTGAACCTGTCCCTCACACCTCCCACCCACAAGATTACACATATACACATAGCTCACGTTCCCGCGCTTGCATTCGCAACATACTCGCAAAATAATGTACACACACACACGCGTGTGCGCGTACGCGAGTTCAATTACGCGCGAATCCCATTCCGCCCGCGTCTCTCGTAATTGAGATGCAGCGAGCGAGCGAGTTACTTCTATATCTATGTACGTGTGTATATAGCGGAGGCTTTCCAGACGAAGAGAGTACAAAATTACTTTTTCGATCCGGGATTTGCGCGCGCACGGCCGGGCTTTTTCTTCTTCTCCTCTCGCGTCCGTTACGATTTCCGATTTCCGGGATATATAGAGCGGCGTGTCTTGGAGTACTACGTGCGGTGGTGCGATTTTCTCGTGGGTGATATTGTGCGTGGAATAGGTATGGAGATGACAGAAAAAGTGCAGACATTTCACCTCCATTTAATTTTCTCTATACTCGCGCGCGTCCTTTGTGCGCAATCCACCAATGACTCATTACATACGCTTGAAAACCCCAACAATTCCCAGCCGTAAATCTCCGCTGCCAGCGTTTCGCCACCGCCGCACGATTTCCTCTTTCTTAACAAACCCATATAACAACACACGCGCTTTCCATAATATCCCATGTGCTGCTGCTGCTACTAGCCAATAAAGCGCGCGCGCGAACTACCTCGCCTATCAATATACATAAACGCTTATATATTACGTCGCATTACAGCCGCGACCCTTTTAATCTTTCCTATAGCTCCTCGCGACCAGAGGGACAAATATATACATACACACGTATATAAGGTACAGAGAGGAAAAGAGACAATGCGCGGGGCGCTCGCAAATCTCATGCGGGGAGAGTCTCGCGGGAGCGAGTGCGCCTACGCGCGGAGAACGACGACGAGTGGTGCGTCGGCCAGTTTTACGATGTATTCTTCCACGGTGTCGTTGCTGTCCGAGCGGGCAGAGGTAAATATGATGGCTGGGTATATATATATGCGTCTGATGCGTATGCCGTAGAAGTGTTATTCTTTTCTTTATTCGTTGGTTCACTTAGTGGATATGTATATAATGGTAGATTTTCGTTTGGAAATATATATACATAGATTTTAGAGAATTTTATATATTACATATAGAT
Source organism: Torymus auratus (assembly GCA_900474315.1). Taxonomy (NCBI): domain Eukaryota; kingdom Metazoa; phylum Arthropoda; class Insecta; order Hymenoptera; family Torymidae; genus Torymus; species Torymus auratus. Next base: position 10,996 of record UXGD01005311.1, read on the forward strand.
TTGTTTTTTTTTTTTTGTGGTTACGTCAGTTTTTTGATTACGTAAACATATAGACAGAAAGAAATATATCTGAATAGAGACTTAAGTCTACTCCTTTTTCACGTTTTTACTTCTCTTTCGTATATATCATAACTTTTTAGATTTTCAATCTCGACTGTTATAGCTTTATACACCTTTACTCTGTAGCAATATGTAGGTAACAAACATTTGACCTAATCCAGGTAAAACATAAACATTCGCAACTAACTAGCACGACTATACCGCTCTACCTCACCCGCGCGCGCCGCCGCCGCCAACTCCTTATTACATCGAATTACCAGCATAAACTATCTCCCCTCGCTCCACCCTACCGCCGCTGCAGTCTTATCTAATTATAATTAATAAACACTTAGAATGCAACGACCGCGCGCGCTACTACTACTACTGCTATATTAAAATTTTTCCTTCAATGATATACACGCTCGTAAGGCTTCTCTCTCTCTCGTTCTAATCTCCCGCGCGAGGTAACTTAATTAGGATTACTTCGCGCGGCTACCGACAAAGAGGCTTAATAAAATTCATATACACGCGTGGGATGTGTGTGACGCGCAGAGAGAGATATGCACTGTCGATATATATGTGTATGTGCGTAGAGAGAGGACAGAACGCAGCCGAGCGCATGTGTGCTTAGATTAGCGAGAGGAGAGAGCGGATGACTCGCCGCGCGTGAAATCGAATTGCGCGGGAATGCGTGTATATGTGCGTGCGGATAGGTTGCTGTATATTAGCGAAAGGGGCTTTTTTTTAAGTAGTTTGGGGGGAATGGGGTGGGTATATTGCGCGGTAAATTGAAGTGGCGTGGGTTTAGAGATGCGCGAGATACGGTATTAGTGTAAGTAAGATGTACGGGGATAAGTGGATTAGCGCGTGCGAATGATTTCAATGAATGTGAACTTTTTTCTTTTTTAAATAAATTAAATAAATAGAAGTGTATTACGATTTACATTATTATGATTGTGAAATTAACATTGTTTTGATAGTTTTAAAACTACCTTTGTCATATAAAACTTTTAACGAGGTCGAAAATCAAACTTCTATAATAATTAAAACTTTTCCTAAAATCACAAACGATACCATCTCCACGTAATTATAACCACGACAATCCGTCCCTTTGAAATAACCTAAAGATTTTTCCTATTCTCGACGCCACCTCTCTATATTTAAACCAGCTGACCTTATAGACTCTCGACTATACTGCCATATTCTATTAAAAGTCGGGCTAAATATTACTAGCGCCGTGTCTATATACATGTATATACGTACAACTACCCCGGAGCGCGGGTCGCGATCAAAACTTCTTGTACGCGCGCGCGTTCCGAACTGATATGCACTTCTTCGTCGCCGCGGGCCGAAAAACGACGCGGAGAGCGTGTGCGGTGCCGCGGGGACATCGTGTTGTCTCATCGATCTTGTGTAACACGTCCATCCCGCGGGCATAAGCACTTTTTTCGATTAGCTCGCGCGCGGAGAGAGACTTGCGGTTGACAAATTGTCCGACATTGGGTAGTGGTGGTGGTAGTGTTGGAGGTTTGATGGGTTGTTTTTTTGGTTAGGGTATGAGTGATTTTAGTTTTATGGGTAGTGGTTCTTAGATGTATGGTAGTGATGACTGTAACAAATTTGTCGGAAATATCTGTTATTATTAGTTTAGTGAACAGATTATTATTTGAGTCTATCGTCTTTAAGAACAGCATACACAAGATCGTCGAACACATATACACTGAATCTCAGCTATCCCTTTAAAAACAGTCGAAATAAACGATTCTCTTTCACCTCCCGACTTCATCGTTCGTATTTCCTTACTCACAAAGTATAAGCGAACCCATTACGAAACTCTCCTCCACATGCAGAGTAATAAAGTCCCGAGGACATTTGCATCATGAAGCTATATGACGCAAAGATCGACATGATTAATCCAATTAATGTTGAAAATCTTTCAGACTGAATATAAATCTGTGACTCCGACGCTCCAACTTCACTACACTACTAAACCTTCCTCATATCAAAATCTGCATCCATCCTGCAAACTCACCCCTTACAGACCCTTAAAAAAGTGTGCACACAACTCGACCATCCGCGTTATATCGAGCCCGGCCCGGACCGCGCGAGATACAATTACGATAAATCATCAGCCTCCACCGCCGCGTAGGTGGAGGAGAGAGAGCGCGAGAGATTCGCCGGGCACTGCAGAGCACGCGTGAGTTATCGCCTCGCCCGCGTGTGCGTATACATATATATACATATGTGTATGTATGTGGCACCTACAGGAGCGCGGCGGTATATAGGCCGAGAGAGTTATACCGAAGGGAAAGACGTAGGCCACGAGAGAGGGAGAAGTTCGATATTGGCAGAATTCGAAGGAGTTCGCCGCGGGGAACAATGCGCAAGCGAGCGAGCGAGCGCTTGTTATCTGTCGCTGATGGAGAACGAGGGAGGTTGGGAGGCAAGGCTGTCTGCTCATCTGTAGACATTAGTAGGAGACTCGCGAGAGAGAGAGAGAGTTTGGCCTTATCGCGCGCGGAAATGTTTAATTGCTCTTTTCAGCCGGAATAGGCAGAGGTGACGTGTGTGTGGAATTCGAACGGGGTATATATCGGGGGTGTGTGGGACGGATGGGTATAGTTTGGAAGTGGATTGAGAAATGTTTGGATTCGAGCGTATATATTGGATTAGAAAGGTGGCGGTCGTGTATAATATAGCAAAAAGTTGGTATAGGCTCTAATTACTTAGAAAGTATATTACAAGATATATTATATACAATTGTGAAAAGAATTTTCAGTCTGTTATACCTCTTATCTTTCATAATAACACTGCTATATCTTCTTCGGGCAAACCACCCTTTAAATAACCCTGCACGACTACTCTGTCCTCATCTCACCCACCACTTTAGCTACGACCGTATTCTTCTATGTACGACAACATAGCAGCCGCAACCTTGAACGCGATTCCCTTATAGTTAATATTAAACCCCCCGCGAGTAAGTATAGACCGACGACGATGATGTCCCGCGCGTTGCGTAATCGCTGTCTTCTCCCACTCTACGATGTATACATATATAGGCCGCACCGGGACGGTGCACGAGAGAAAAGCGGAATGGAAAATTAAGCGGCTGGGTGTATTTTTCTGGGTTACTAGTGCTATAGTCAGAGGAGGCTTTACGCTGCTTAATAATGGCCGAGGGAAAACATTATCGAAGAGGAGTATATATAACCTACTGCGCCCGATGGCCGATGTGACAACAAACAAATCGAAAGGCGCTGCTTCGATGACTGCGTTTAATGAGATAATGTTAACAATAATATTAGTACTAAATTACTACTCAATATTCAAGACAATAATCAATATAATAGTTCTATACAGTTTTCGATACAATATCAAGATTGTGGTGTCAAGAATGTAAAGAATCTTGTCTTGTCTTTAAAATAACTTAACATTTTTTAATCGTAATAATTTATTGAAATAATCATAATTCACTAAACTTCGGTAGTTGATGAACACCATCTATAGATAGTATACTAACGAGATGTTCGAAGGTTGGCGAGGTAGTCGGCGACGCGCTATATATCCCCTCAAGCCGGCTTACTTAGGTACGTGAGGCTACAGGGAGAGGCTGCGCCGCCTAGCGGCCGCGCATTAACTAAACTCTCGTCGGCGGCTCATATATGGCGGGAAAAATCAAATTTCAAATTTGGCATTTATTTATACTTGTGCCGAAATTTTATTGTTTTTGTATT
>UXGD01005312.1:0-14766 GCA_900474315.1 Torymus auratus
AGTTTAAATTCTACGATAATAACGTAAGTTTGATAAATAAAATAATGAAAGTTTTCTTATACTATTTTAATTATTCAATAGTTTTGTATACCTAAATTCAAGAATTCAATCTTGAAAATTTAGATATATTATATTTTGGCGCCTATACTACATAGACCAATCAAATGAGTCTACTACAACCAATCAAAACAGTCTTATTGTGATGACAGATGTCAACCATCACTTCTTTAAAAGGGGATATCTTGATCATTTGACAATATCTGAAAAATTAAAAAAAAAATTTATTAGAATTTTTTTATTTCCATATATTAAAAACATAATTTATTTTCCTTCGTATTGCTAATTCTCCTTTCGAAGAAATCGGCTCTTGGCATCGTGGTTACTTTTATGATTTCGGAAAGAATACGACGGAGGTCGTTGCTTACCTGTTTCGGAATAGCCGCTACAGTATATCTGTTTTGAAACGTCGCGGTTTGCATCAAAAAATTGTATTTCACTTAGACAGCGAGAAAAAATGCTTCAAGGGAAGAGAAATGTGGGAACAGTGCGGAACGACTGTTTGATTTTCACGCTCGCAGTTAATGGCGCAATGCTTAGCTAATACAAACTCTCTCTTTTACGTGTGATTCGATATGGTTGTGTTAATAGTTTCCTGGTTCTCGGCTGTGTTTATTTCGCGTGTTTGCCTTACCAAGTCACCAAGATGATTCTATTCATTTGCTGTTGGTTCGTTGACATTTGGACATAGATTAGTTTTTCTTCTTTGCAAACGGAAATATTCGTCTCGAACGCTAATTAATAACTCCTTACATTTCGTGATACTTTGTTCAGGTTTGAAGGAAGCGGGTATTGTTAGCAGTTCCTATTGTATTTTTTGATAAAATTTTACATAAATTATTAACAAATTCCTTGCATTATACTATACTCTAGTTTTCGTGGTTTGTATTAGAAGATAGGACGTAGTACTCGGCAAGGGTACAGTATCTACCACATCAACCTCATTTATTGCGAATGTAATCAATACAGTAAATTTTTGCATGTTCAAATATCACACACGCACAAAAATTGCTATTTCTAAACTTTATATATATACTTGAACAACTCTTCTATTAATAAATAAATAAAGTGCTTCTTTTGCAATCTTATCTTGACATACACATTATACTTGGTAAATAATAATATAAATTATTTTACATGTCAATACCATATTACAGCGTCATTTTGAAATTAACAATTATAAAAAAAATTGAAATCGAAAAATTGAATGCTGTTATTTTTTCTTTAAAAAGATCCCTTTAAAAGAATGATCCCTATAGTTTCATGTTTAATGAGTTTTGAATAAGCGAAAAAAGCGTCATAAAGACGAGAATACTAACATCCATCATACTCTTTAATTGGCATAAAATGGCATGTAAGGGGCATACCTAATCTTGATTTCTATCTTACTGTCTGAAAACCTTGTAGTTTAATGAACAGTATGACGAAAACCTTTCAAAAGATCTTTTAAACTAAATTTCTTTCGCAACTAAATTTTATTCAAGCGAATTTCGTAATATTATGTATATAAATAATTAATTGTTTTACTAAAAAAAAGGTATCACTATTTTAGAAGGCATTTAAACCGCAAGTGTTTTAACATTCACCAAGAAAAACTGTTTACTTATCTTATCCGCCTATACATCCACAATCATCAATAAAAATAGTTAAAACGCCATCCCTTTCCTCTAATCCATCCTCGGCCGCTTAAGTATAAAAAATGAACGCCAGCCACGAAGTAGCTTACACCGATGTTCCGAATTTATCTCTTCTCCATCGTCCCGGCCCCATGCCACAACGTCCCCTACCCCTCTCGTCACACATCCGAGACATGCGGCGCGCGATATTAATGCCTGTGGGCTGCCTTATCGCGGGCGCAGTGTAATTTTGAAAAATGGCGACTCCATTAATTCTTTCCCCCCTTCGCAGGCTTGGGAAATTTCGGTGTTGGCCTGGTGACGATAGCCTCGGTCCTCTGCGCTGTGACTGTCTACCTCGCGGTCGACGCCTGCAGCAATGTGTGCTATCAGAAGGAGACGTCGTCGTTCAAAATCAACGCCTGCATCATCTTATCCGTCTACCCGATCGCTGGACTCTGCAGCCTCACGGCTCTCGCACTCCCGAGGTAATTACGAAAATTGATATGTGTGCGTGTGTGTGTGTGCGTTTGCAATTTTTGAGCTCAGTTATTCACGGGTTTTTTTTTCGCGTGAACGCTTTTGGGACGTTCGCGCGCGTGCGTCCTTGTCAATTGAATGAGGAAGGCAAGTTTAACTTCTTACTTTCGCGTAAATTGCTTTCTTGAACGGGTAATGTCAGGGTAATTCGTCAATTATAATACATCATTTTTCACATTCAACAAATGTTCATAATTTATTTAAATAATGGCAATTATATATTGATTAGTTTTTATCTGAAAGACAATTTGTTTTAAAATAGTAAAATATATATATGAAAGTATATAGAAAATTTTAATTTTTAATACTTAATAGATTATTGTTATTCATTATTAGTCTGCCGTAACGTACAATTGGTAAATTAAAAAATAATCGTCGTCCATTATGAACGCTCACCACTTAACACGATGAAAAAGGGAAGACCAAGAAAAATCGTGCGCCGCTCGTATCAGATTTCTAAGCCTACAGTAATTCAGTGAGTTCGGTCATCCATATCAATTTTCGAGTCGAGAAAAAAGGAAGAAAATGCGTGTAGCTGCCACGCAGCTTAAACGGTAAAGCGACAAAAAATCTCGAAGAGAGATCTATCTCCCGCGGGCGGCGCTGTGAAGAAGAGTGGACAGCGACGAGCGGAGAATAAGCCTAATCAAGAAACAAAAAGAAGAAAAAAAAGGAACAGGAAGAGAGCCGATCTAGTAGTTGGGAGAATGCGCGTATACATTCGTTGGGGAGAGAGAGAGAGAGAGAAAAGAAAGATAGGCGTTTCGATACCGAACGCAGGTACGGCCACGGGGAAAGCACACCCGAAGAAACTATATCGTGAAAGAAAAACAAAAAAGGTCCGTAGAAAAAGAAATGGGGAAAGTGAGAAAGATAAATGTATGGTAAAATATACAATGTTTAAGGGAGCCGGTATTTCAAAACACACAAAAAAAACTTTTGTTCTCAATCGGTAATGCATTAGGAATGTATAATAGTACTTAACTAGGGAAGCCTCGTCTTCTGGCTTCCTTCACACATCAACCCCTTTTCGAAAATTTTTTAAAGTTCGTGTAAGATATAGTAAAAATGTTTTTCTTTTGCGACACTTTACATAACTTTTTTATTTTAGATATTAAATATATTACTGTTTTATTGTTCTATATCATACTGCTAAAGGCAAATTAACTAAAACTTTATTTTTCCTCTACTAATTTAATACTTTTTCTACAAAGCATCGATTTAACGATTAATTTATCCGATTTATCAACGGTTCGTCAATAATTTAATACTTTTTCTACAAAGCATCCATTTAACCATTAATTTATCCGATTTATAAACGGTTCGTCAATCTTAGTCATTCCTTATTTCTTATAGCCGCCCACGTATGTGGGAAGATTAAAAACTATCTATACCGATCTAAAGCATCTAAAAAAATCATCAGCCCAATTAAGACTTCGAGATTTCCCCTCACGGAGCCGATCAGCAGCGCCGAGCTACCCTCGCTGTCAAACCGAGCGGACGAACGTTCGACAGGACACGAGCCTTCTTGAAACTAATGATCCCGTATCTAGCCTCCTAGATTTCTGTCAACCGACTCTCTCCTTCTCTCCTCCTCGAATCTCGGCCGACTTACTCTCGCGTCCCTCGCGATTGCACCTGGTGATAACTGTGTAACATCGGGCGCGAGAGCTTCGGCGGAAACGCGCGCTAATGAACGTCGACCCCCAGGATCACTTTTGTCCCCGAAAATCGACGCGTTATCGGTTGTCTCTCTCTCTGGCGCGCGCGGCCCCGGAAATGCAGTGTGACGTCTATATATAATACGTTTGCGCGCAGCAGCTGCGCACATGTGCGCTGCGGTCTTCTTCTTCTTCTCCTTCAGCTGGTGTCGTTTGACGCTGTTTTTTCCGAAAGTGTGTACAAACACGGCGACGCTAAATGATGAGTCTATTATGGTTCCCCGAAAATTGTGTGCCGCTCCTCGCTAATGGTCGCGCGTGCGCGCAGGGATAACGATCGAGCGCGCAACGTGCGCGGATAAGGATGCTCGAGATGCACGCGCGCGCTGCACTTCCTCGGTGTGTGAATAAGACACTGGTACCTTTGTATTACGTGTGTTCGAAGAAATCATTATGTCTCCATGAAGTTCACAGTATTTGTAATTATTTTTGGTTTTTCGTACCGTTATAATGCTCGCTTCGTGTGCAGTACAGTTCATCTCATTATAAAATATATAAGGAACTGTCCTTGCGTACCGGATGGTATCGCGTACTATATAACGGATGCTAATTTACAGACAAGAATTGAAAATAGACGTTTCATTGTTGATTGTGTTTTATTTTTATACAAAACTATTGTCATTATTATTATTATTACACGATGATATGGTCTTCGTCCAAATGAATGGAATTATAAATGAAGATGTTAAATATTTGCAAATTATGACAATTTTTTAGATCGAAACCTATTTATGGCCTGTCGGAAATAATAATGTACAAATATAGGTATGAAGATTGATTACAAAATTTATTATTTGTATAAGAAACCTTACTCGTTTCTGTATAAACGCTAAATCAAATACGGATTTGGACAGAACTTAATATTTAACATTCATAACACCAACCGCATATAAAAAATTAATATACTTTTTAATAAATCTTTTATAGAAAAAATTCTAAACCTACTTTTAATTTTTATAAATTTTATAACTTATTTAAAAAATTTCAAATCAAATGGCAGTGATTAAGCAGAAAAAACTATCGTTCGAAAAAATTACCGTTTTAAAAAGATCCTAAAGATAACAATGCAGCAAAACGTTAAAATTAGAAACGAACGCGCGTCCTCTTAAAAGAAGCCCATTCAGTATATGCTATATGCCGAAAATGTCCCAAACGAGCCGATTCTCCGCAAGAACAAAGGCACCCCATGCCTACACCGGCTCCTCGCAGTTAACTCAAATGACACGCGAACTTCGAGTTAGCATCGCTCGTGCCGCTCCCTCCTCCTCTTTTCGCATAATCATCGTCATTCTCTGTGGCCATCGCACAGGTCGCAGCTGCTGTCCGAGGCCCTGACACAGGTCGTCCTCACGGTTGCGCTCTACCGGCTGTACACGCTGCTGGTCGAGCTGGGCAGGCGTGAGGCGAGCAAGCCGCCCGAGATGCTGCTGAAGGTGGGCCCGTGCTGCTGCTGGCCTTGCCTGCCGTTGCCGAGCCTCGAGATGACCGAGGCTAATCTCTCCTGGTTAAGGTTCACCGTGCTGCAGTTTCCCGTTGTGCAGGTGAGAGATATGTGCCCGGCTCCGTTTGATGAGTCTATTGTGGTGCCTCGATTCTCTCCTCTTTTTTTTCTTCCTTTGCTTTTGCTCGATTGGTTTAGAGATTAAGTGTGAGATTCGGAAGACTTTTGTGCTAGCTATATGGAGGTGATTTTATCTTGTGTAACTGTTAAAGTTGCGCGAACAATTAATTTTAGAATCAGATATTAATTTGAATATTTTTTTTTTTTTTAAGTTTTAAGAAACATTTTTCATAGCGTGATGGACTTGAAATATTTAAAAACTCAACAAGGTATAAATCAGTCATAAGTCTTGCAGTCTCTTTCATTACCATCACATTTACAAATGAAATTAAATCATATCTATTATGTATTTGAAAAAATTTTCTATAGCGATGATGTACAAAAGTTGTCGACTCATGAAAATTAACTAAATTTTGCATCTCATATTCTAGATCCAGTAAACACAGCTCTTATTTCATCACAGTCCATTATACGAATGTACTAGACTAATAAATAATTTATTAATTTATTTCAATGCTCATTAAAAGGAGAGCGGTAATTAAATTCGTTTAATTGCATAAGCATACATAATTAAAAACATTGTACGTATCCGCAATTTAAATTATTTAATAGTGATTACAGACATATACTACCTTCAATTGTACGCAATACAACATAGTGTAACACATTTATTCATATCGTGCAAGAAAACATAAGATTATATCTTAATTTTAGATTTTAGCCAAAATTTTTCTGACTATCTTCATATTTATAGAAGATTATTGATACATTAATAAAAGTTTACCACACCACGTTAAATGACTGCTAAAGAATTTTCAGAGCAAAAAACACTTCAAAAATTCTCCGAAAAAAAAAATATCTGGGATTTAAAGTTATCTTATCATCATTCAACTTCATTCATTTTCAAGAGGATACAAATTTATTCCACTTACTTGTGGTTTGAGCCCAGGCGCATTCGAAAAATTTCGAGTGTCTTCATTTTTTCCGACGGCCCACTCGACGCAGAACTATCCGTGTATGCAGACACATACTAGGCCCACGCGCCACTTGAGACGCGACTTTTGACGAAAGATTTTTTTCGAGACCGCTCGGTATCTTCCCTTCGGGGAAGCGTTAGGGACCGTGAGCGAGTCAAAAGAGCAAAGGAAGAAAGAGAGGGAAAGAGACAGATACACGCGGCGAAATTCAACTCTTCTTCAAGAAGAGAAGAAAGGGTCACTGTAATTTTTTCTCCTCACGGCGAGCGCGCGCGGCATTCGCGCGCACGGGGAGCGACTTGTTTCTCCGTATTGACTGTCTCGGCTGAAAAGGGTGTGTATTTCGACGCTGCCTCTTTTTCGCTTTCGAGAGAAGCGAGAAAGAGCAAAATGGGATTTGACGACAGTAAATTATAGTCGGTTAAGTTGTCCGCTTTTTTAATATAATAATCCGATAAGCCACGGAGGTGATAAATCGACTTTGTTGAAATATACGCCTTGGAACGTAAAAATTGTCTTTCGTCTTTTTGCTTTTGTTCCCGCCTGAGAAAAGCGTCCGATTGCGACGTAATAAATCATTGATAAAAATTCCCGACTCGGAATGAGGCGCGGGCGTATAGGATTTGACTATACACTTTGATTGTTTCATTCATCATAATTAAGGTATATTTATGAACGCTTGTGAAGAATTCCTTAATTGAATGTAACTGTCCAAAGCGATACGTGTAATTAATAACTAATTTCTCTATCACAGTCTTTTATTAATATGAAAAATAACTATAAGATTTATTCCAAAAGTAAATAAAATAAGCATTATAATGGGATAACTGAATAATAATATTTTAAACGTCCTTAATGGAGAAAGTATTGACCATTTTATTTTTCATATTTTCTGCCTTGTCATCTACAATGAAAAGTCAATAAATCGCGCTAATGAGGTATACACTAACCAGCTGTTGCTTTAATAAAAGAAAATAATAAGAATCATATTGGAGCACAACTGTTGCACAAACTAATCGGCGGAGCCAAATGTTTCGTACAAACTAAAATTTGAGAAAATTACATAACAGTTTAACGCACTTCTGGTCTGCGCGCACGAAAACAACCTGCATCATGGAACCGCTCTTAAGCTCGCTTTCGTTCTCAATAATAGAAAAACCTTTAGAGAAAAAAGAGCCCCGGTTACGGCGGATTACGTTTAATTTTCACGATATCCACCTTCCTTTTCTCTTCCTCCCATACATACTAGAGCGCGGCGAGATGAAAGCGAGTAATTTCGTCTATTGTCTAAAGAGTTACGCTGCACAATTCGTCACCGCGTGATTCGGCACAACGCGTGTGTATATTCGAAAAAGCGGAAAATTTGCGGGCTCGCGGTAATCGGATTATCCCTCGAAAATCCGCCTTCTCCGAACGCTAATGAACCCCGAGTCGTTTCTTCTGCCAGAGTCTGGTCTACTGCATCCTGCTGTTCATGGCGGCAGAGGCGCCTGTCTTCGCCGCGAGTTACGGTGTCTACCTCCAGCCGATCGTCGTTAGCAGCATCTTCCTCGGCATCTACGGCCTGACCATCGTCACCAAGAGTTTTCAAGATATCGCTCCAGGTATATATGCATGTTTGTGTGTGATGTGATTTGGGTTTGCTGTTTTCGGTTTAAATGAGACACAGAGGTTTCTTAGTCGGCTTACCCCGAGGATAACGTATTCAAATGTTGACAAATTAGCGATAATCGTCATAATATCTTTAAGATTATCACAAACAAGGAAATAATACGATTAAGTATCTTTCAAGATCTTTTGAATAAGTAGGTCGAAATATAGTTTTACAATGGAGATATAGCAGTCTACAAATCTATTCGATTCTCGAAAATAAAATAATTTAAACAAATGAAAAAATTTGTATATATAACTCATATAGTTCAACTACACAGAGCATCACATATATGTTATTTACCTAAAAATCTTGACAAAGGCGCCGGCGCCATTAATAATCTGTTTGTCCGTACAGAACGCGATCCCGCAATTCGCAATGCATTCCGCGCGCAACGAATTACAGAAACACCGCGAGCGCACGGGTATATATGCGCAAACCGTGCCCTCATCACGCGAGGATACGCCCGAAGTTTTGTGGCATTTCGTGCGGCAACGCTCGCAAACTTACAACAGTTATCGTCAATGCCGCACTCAAATTGCCGACCATTACAGCGTGCGCGCGCAGAGAGCGAGCTCAAAGAAAGACGACGGCCAGCCGAGTAGACAAATTCGACTCGACAAAATCGTGACACCGTCGTAATTATTGTCGCTCGCTTTGCGGCGAACGGGTTGTGTTAATTTTCAAAGCCTTTTGGGCAGCCCCCCCGAAAAATCCTCGGCGGCTGCTTTTTGTATATTTGCGAAATTACGCGAATCGCCGATATTACTCTGCATTATGCATGAGGCAATTATATTATGCTTTTTCAGAATCAGTAGCAGAAATATATGCTTTAAGGTCGTTGCATCACACAGTGCACTTTTTGCTTCATAAATAAATAATATTGTAATTGAATTTCAAATTAACAAAAGTCGATTCTTCGTAATATAAAATTACGTCAATCATAATTACATACATGTATAATTACATAAATGTAATTTTTTTTATTCCATAAATCTATATTACGTTGCCTTGGCGAGATTAGACATTCCTTTCCTAATAATCAACGTTGACGGTATAAGGATATTTTAACTTTCTCAGCTATATGAATCAAAACAATAAACTACCAACACACGAGTGAGGCAAAAATCTCCCTGAAAAAGACGCGACGTGCGGAGCACTCACTTAAAAATATATAATGACTCTTGACAAATGTACGCGGAAGTTGCTTAAAAATCACTCGACAGGGTCCGAAATTACTCGCGAATTCGGCCACGAACCTGACAATTTTATCATCAGCCGCCAAAGGTAAGACGAAAATTTACCTCACACACATGAGGCAGCGCCTTACCTCTTCCGGCCCTCCCCAGTTCTCCAAAATAAAGAATCACGCGCCTATACGTATATATGCAAACGAACGATTCGCACTCGTGCGCGCGTGCGCAGGTCGGCCTCGAGCAAAAGGAATTGAAAAAATTGAATCCGCGACACGGCCGCGATCGCGTGCGGGACCACACGTGCGCCGCAATTTTTCGAGCTCCGAGAGAAAAGCTCTCGAGCTGCAGTTGAGGCCTCCGGGCACGCCGTCGTTATATAATGAAACGCGCGCGCGCGGCCGCGTCGTGTATAAAAATAAGAGGGGAGATTGCTCTTTGACCCGAGCCGCTTTATCGTATGCTTGCAGAGTCGAGGTTACGCCAGAGGACGATGGTCTCGCAGATGGTGCTGCTGTTCTCCAAGCTGCAGGGATTCCTTATCAAGAGCCTCGTCGGCACCGGCCTCTTCCCCTGCAACCCGCCGCTCACGGCGCATGTTTACGCACACGGTGAGTTTCTGTATAAGTATACCGCGCTTTTTCCTCTCTCTCTCTCTCTCTCTCTGTTATTAGCAGCGTCGTGTGATTTTCTCGTCTCCCTCTCTCTGCACTCTGACGCACGGATTTAAAAAGAGAGGAACGGCGCGAAGAGCGCCGCTGCATCTTTCTTGCTTTATTTATTTTGAAAGAGAGATTATACGGAGATAGAGCGTTCGATTGCGACGGGTTTTCTTTGAGCTGGGAGTGAGAGAGCGGGGGTTCGGGAAAATCCATTCGGAGCTTATCTTTGCCGCTCATTTACAACGTTAAAACGATTTCCAAAGTAACCAAAACATCCATTTTTACTGTTGTCAAATAGCGTTTGAAAATAAACCTTCAAAACGGTGTATTAACACGAGATCTTAAAATAAGGGTTTCCTTTCAAGTAAATAAAGTACAATGCAAGCTGTATTTTCCACGCGGTAGGGACAATTAAGGTTTTGGTAGATGCTTTTATTAATCAGAGTTTATGTTACAGATTTATTATATTATTAACTTGTGTACGCATGTTTAAAGCTAATCATGTTACAAGTTTCATACAACTTGGAACATAGCACGTTACGCTACAAATCTTGTTAAGGTAGATAAAGTGCGCATGCACCTTGCACGTATATATAATATACTTATCAATCACCAAACAACTGAATTCGCATTCATCATACGTCGCTCGCTCGCGCACGCACGCACGCACAAACCTGCCCATCTCACACGCGAGCGACTACTACTAATCTACCATCTCCCCCGTTCTGTATACCATATATACACACGCAAACTCGAAGAACAAACGAAACCCCAACGCACTGCACACTTTGCACCCCAACAACTGCTCACGCATTCGTGCAACGCATCCCGAGAGAAAGAACGTATATAATATACCTGCAGCCTACGCAGCCTGAGGGTTCGCGCGTCGGCTCATTATATACCTGCACGCTTATTCTTTCTCTTTCTCTCTGCTTGCAGTAACGTACGACGCCCTGATGGTAATCGAAATGCTGATGCTCTGCTACGCGGCCCGGCTGATTTACTCGGCGGACAATGCTCCAGCCAGCGCATCAGCGACAGATCGCCATCACGTGGACAACAAGCGGACGGTGACGGCCAGCGACGGCGGCGCTCCTGTCGCGGTCCAAATTCCTATTCAGCACGTGCCCAGGAACAACGGCTCTTGAGCGCCCCAGAGATCGGGATCGAGAGATGAACGACGCCGTAGCAGCAGCTTCCGTCACCAAAGGATATCGCGTGTGCGTGTTGTGGTTTAAAAGTGAAAACGCGACGTCCTACGTGCGCCTGGCGAAGGTCTCCGATTGATAAGGAGTCGAGAGATTCGGGCATGAGATGCGTAGGGTCGCATTGAATGATGACCTTTTTTATATGGTGTTTCTTGAAAAATCGTCTTGATTGTAATTCTGCTTATAGACGTGCTTAAGTTATATGTATACTTTGTAAATCGAGTCGTAGAATTTATGAGATGGAAAAATGTTGCATTTAAATTATTAGCTTTAATTATGTGTAAAATGTGTGAAACATCAAAATAAGCGGATTTGTTACCGTCAGAAAACTTGTTATTTTAGATCTCAAAATAAATTATATTTATATATTTGTGAAAACTATGTGTACATGTAAACTGCGTATGACATGAAATAAAATGTACAGCTAGTGAGATGTACAATAATTTGTAGACTACACGAATAACTTCCTTGTAAATCGGAAACATATCTTTTCTTGTAAAATCTGTATTTTCGCTTTTCTGATGAACGGATAAAGGTTTCGGTTAGTATTTCCCGAAGGCAACAGAGATATTAATCGAATTAGTGTAACGCTGAAAGCAATGAAATCTCTTTTGGTGAGCCTGTAGTTTGAACATGATGAAAATGTAAGTCACGTACGATCGAGGGTAATGTATTCCTGTTCCGTAGGCGTGCACATCCTAGGTGAGCTGTCAAAATAGAACGTGATTAGAAATACAAAAGATGTACACATGGGAGCATGGAAGAGGAAGTCACGAACAGCGTTTTAGAAAAACGTCCAATTGTTATCTGTAGGCCGATCAATATGAGCTATAGAATACAACTATATTGAGAACATTTTTGAAAATAGATTTTGTTGTTTCCTTAAAAGTAATCAAGTGAAAGCATTCAATTTAATAATAAATAAATCATTGTATAGATTTTCAATTTAAATAATTAATTTAATAAAATTTAGTAAAATAAGTAGGCACTTTAAATTGCGTATATGTCAAGATAAATTATTTTAAAAAAAAATAATAAATGCATACGAGATGTAAGTAACCGATTATTACGGATATATTAAAATACAAAAATAATGATTTTCACGAAACAAAAAATCAGAGAGTTTATAAATAAAATAAATTTATTGATTTATTATAATATAAAAATACATACACTAATCTTTGATATAGATAAACGATACTCTTACTTTATAGTCACAGACTTAAATATCAGCTTTCCGCGTATGTACAAACTTTCAAGTATTTAACGCTGAATCTCGAGTAATTTATTTTGTAAAAATCTTGAATTGCATCGCAAATTACAGTTAAATTAGTTTTTTCTTTAGTAGGCGCAACATTGCATCGTATTCAAGAGCTACTTGTTTGTCCTCTGCTTTCCGATAAACCGCGAAATCTTCGAGTTCTTTCAAATCCCAGATAGTAGGATCAACAAGGGCCACAGTGTCGGCTATAATCAAGGTTTTGGAATCCACATGTCTCAATGAAAATTGATTAAAGTATTTATCGCTAATCAGTCTAGCCCATTCCCACGAGCGTTCCTTCGAAGTATTTGCCATGTACTTTTGATAAAACTCACACATATCCATTCTTTCCATTTTTTGCCATTCGAATCTTTTGACTATAGTCGCTTGCAATAACTTTTTTAAATCTTCGTCCATTTCTTCGCATGGCTCTTTTTCAGATGGCATTTTCGCAGGGAAAAAGAGTTCTGTAACGTCGAGAAAGTAAACTCTGTAAATTTGAGCTATTCGCTCAATAAGATAAATTAATTTCATTCTGGTTAGCCTAGTCTCGTGTAAAAATCCAGCGTCTATAACAACAGTCAATGAAAAGTCAATGTCAGTTATTTCTGGCTTTATCATTATGCTTGTATAAACACCAAGTAAAAATGTCATTATTCTATTGGTGGAGATATCATCTATATCAATATTCAAATGATTGAAAAACTCATCTGTTGGAGGTGGAATATCTAGAAAATAATTAACATGAGGATAAGAGTTTCTTATTACTCTGAGTAGATTTTTCGACATAAATTTTTTAATAGACTCGTTTGACTTAGAAACTTTTGTAAGACACGTCAATGCCATCATGCCAAGTATAATTCTAATTTTTATTAAATTTGGCTCCTCAAGTAAGTTTTTTGCATACGTAAGAAACTCTTTTGGAGAATCTTTAAATACCATATATTCAAACAATTTATCAACATTGTCTATCGTCTTCACAGCATATCCTCCTTCGCTAAAAAAGTCTTGGAATAATAACTGGTCTTTGTATGGATGAGGAAGCATTAAGATAAGAGAGAGAATGTTAGATTTGGAATCATAACCGTGAACAGAATGTGAGTAAGACGCATTAAGAAACGCGAGTATATGCGTCTTCCAACTATTGGAATCTATAGATTTAAATTTTGTCTCATTAAATAGCTGTAGAATCGTTTCATCTGTCCAGTCATCACTACTGTCTACGTACGACTCCACGTACTCAAAATTACTGCTCATTGTTGCTATTTTTATTAAAATACTGTTTGTATACCATCGATTGAATAATTTGAGGTTTTATGAATTTCTGGGTCTGGAAAAAGAAAATTAAAACTTTGTTATGCTGATGGTATGAACATAAAAAATAAATATACCTGAACTAATTAAATGAATTCAAATAATATTTGTAAAACAAATCATTTCATTTTCTATATTTCTAAATTTATATATAGCCATATAGATATTTCGATCAATTATTTGTATTGTATTTACACTGAGAATTAGTTTAGTAATTATGTCTATTTTTAACCTTCGATTACAGCTGTGGCTATCTGATAACCACATTAAAATTTGTCAAAAAAAAAAATCGCGTTTTCAAAAAAACAAATATTATCATATTTTTCCACTGTGTTAAAGTTGAAAATCCAATATAAAAACGGCTGCCAATTTATTGGCACGTACCTACCTCCAAATTAATTTATCGTTCGAAGGTGTATAGTATATAGTTCGAATATAAAATATGTTTATGCATTTTACATGTTTTTTGAATGATCAACAACTTTATTAATATTTACAAAAATGATGTGGAAATGAAATCGAGGATGCAGATCACATAGTATTACAATATCCAAAGTATAATAATGCAAGAGAAGGCTTCATAAAGGAGCTAGCCCAAAATAAATATTTCTCCCCTTGTGTACTCGTGCCCTAATTGCAGATTCTCCCGCGAATAATATCCTTTGTAAATTTCTAAGTAACTGAAAAATATTTTTGGTAAACTTCTAAGCAACAGTAAATTCCCCGTTGAAAATATCAACTGGAATACCAGCTGGGATTCCAGTTGGATATCCACCTGGAATCCCAGCTGGAATTCCAGCTGTACCTCCTTTTTTTGGACAAACTCCGAATGGGTTACTAATTGAATATCTAGTTGAGATCCCAGGTGGATATCCAGCTGAAATTCCAAATGGCTCCAAATGCTAGCGTAAGCAGTCTCGACTCCCGAGGACCCGAGGAAGGCGAAAAGCCGCGGTGCACGCCATGCACCGTGCGGAGCCGTCTTCTTGGCTGCTTCCCTTACTC
>UXGD01005313.1:0-10094 GCA_900474315.1 Torymus auratus
GATTTTAAGTAAAAATGCTTCCATTTGATTAACATGTTAACCAACGAAGTTGGCCTATTTTCTAGCAGGGTTATTTCTGAAAAATTAAAATTATTTATTAATTTGGGTGATATAAACATTAATAAAGACATTGACATTCAAATATATATATTTTTCAAAAATAGTGAAAATCTGATTCAGAACGAGACTTTACCACTTCAATTGTTATTTCATTATAAACAATAAAATAACAATCATTAAACCTCCCTGAAAAAATTTACATAACGATCTCAAAAAACCCATATCTCCATTAACTGCGATTACTTAATTATTCAGACCGTTTATATATCCGACCGCTTTCAAGCTGACAAAAACAAAAACTGACGAAACCCACAACCCACCGCCATCAGCCTAAAAGTCGTCTATAATAAATCATCCCAGCAACATAATATCAACATGATACATATTTTCCAACACCTTCTCTCCTCACCATATATATACCCACATATCTCTTTTCACTCACCTCATCACGCTCCACATACGCGCTCCAACACACGTGTATCACTTCTTCTATCCGACATTCCAGGACAGCCTGCATCCACCGGCAAGTTCCCGCGAGGAGTCACTGGACCGTCGTCGTCTCGGCAAGTCGCGCGCTTACGAGACCGAATCCCGCGAGCGTCTCTGCACAGAACCATCAGCCTCAACGAAGCCGAGCCTCGAGCTAGTAGCGAGCGACTGCTGCTGCATCGGACAGCGCGGCCGCCTCCTGCCCCTCGGCTCCCGGATCCCGCTCTCCTGGAGCAGCGGCGCCACTTCCTCACGACAGCAGCAGCAGCAGCAGCCACCACCGCCGAACTTGCCGGCTAATAATAGCCGGGCGGCTTGGCAGCCGAGCGGCGAGACGTCGTCGGTAGTAGCCGTCGTCAGTAGCAGCCACAGCGCGAGCCCGCACAGTAGTAGTTGTTGTCTGCCGGTTGTGACCAGCACTACTTCCTCTTCCACCGCAACTACCACCACCACCACCACCTCCTCCTCTTCCTCGTCGCCGTCGTCGTCGGCTACTTCCGTCTCGTCTTCCGCTTACTCGGTGACATCGTCGTCGTCGGCGGCCTCGGCGGCCGCGGCGGTGGTGCCGCCGCGACAACAGCTCGTCCAGTGGACAAGACACCACAGCCTCAGGCTACAGGTACTACCTACTACTACGACCAAAGAGATATAAAGAAAAGAAATTGAAGATATTGTGATGATGAGTTCGCGGTTCGACGTTTGATATATATAGTTCGCGCGTATATAGTTGCTCGAGTGAAAAAGAGAGGGACTGTATATTAAAGTGTGAGCTGAAGACACGAGAGATCGAAAGAGTGCGGCTACATGGAGTTCGTTACGAACTTATTTGTAAGAGCTGATCATACTGTGAGATTATATGTCTTTCTTTTGTATCACATTATTTTTTTTGTTTCTTCGTCACGTGGTTATATAGAGGGTTCTAACAAACATAGTTCGTTGCACGTGTTAACATCGTTGTGTGTATTTATACATGTATAGAGGTAGTCGAGAGGATTTAATATAACGATGAATATATAATAGGAAAATCGAGCACGCGCGAATCGGGACCGCGGATTTGTCGAATTGTTGCCCCCGTATGTGAATTTTAAAGAAGAAAGAGTTGTGCGCGTGTTTATTTTTACTTTCCCGCTCGTTATATATATGTGTGCTCGCCGTCTCGTTCGTTCCCGCGTTCGAGAGAATTCTACCGATTTTGTGGAGAGCGGAGAGCCTTAAGTCAACAGTGAGTGCTGCTGCTGCTGGTGATGCCTTTGTTACACAGTTTTGTACGCGTCTTGGGATATTGGGAACGGGAAAGAGAACAAGGACGTTAACCTGTTAGATCTGAGAGAGATTTGCGCTTTTTTCTGGTGGTTTACGTGAAGTCTTTCTTTGTTATCCGGCTATATTTGGGCCAGTTTTTGGCTCTTTGGTGTGAGCACTTGGCAGATCTTGAACGTCTTATATTTGTCTTAATTTAAAGTAATTTTTCAATTTTGTATACGACGTGTCGGAAAATCTGAAGTAGAAATCCTATTAAAAATTGATGTATTTAACGTAAAGTACTTGCAATCCAGTTCTTATAAATATTCTATCTAAAAATTTTAAATAAAGAACTATTACTTGAACTTTTACCAGCAGTGCGATTTTAGAAAAGAAATGGATAAATTTCATTTAGTTCTTCAAAAAAATACTTTGCCCGGCCAAAACATAAATTATATCTTAAAAATCCAGAGTTTCACCCTCCACAAAGCTCTGATAAAAACTACTGAAAGGGCAAATCAAAGCAAATCTCTGTCTCACCCCAAACCATTAACCACCTGCCCAATACAAGGCATCGCCAGTACTGCAGTTCCATCGCGCCGCTATATACAACTCTTTCTTCTTCTTCCCTATATAGGGTGACTTCATCAGTAAATGAACGTTCAAGTTTAGTGAATAATATTTTTAATCGCTTAAATAAAATGCTTTCATGATATTAAACCGTCAAAAAATGCATTTTTCAAAATTTGAAATTGAAGGAAGGTGCTTCATGAGGCCAGAAACATTAAAAATATATATTTAATTAAAAAATGTTCACTCACTGGTGTTCATTCCACCACTGGTAAAGTCGCCCTATACTCACCCCATATTTCTCCATCACCATATATACACATACAACTAACCCATCATCTTCTTCTCTCGTAGGAGCCAGCGGTGACAGCGGTGGACCGTCTGCAGCGATTCCGATGGAGCGGCGGAAGCGGAAGCGGCGGCGGCTCGGGCGGAAGCGGGAAAAAGTCGTCGTCGTCGCGGAGCAGCGACAAGGCCGAGCGGTTGCGCGAGCTCACGGAGAAGCTCAAGGGCCCGGCGCCGGTGCCACCGCCACGGCGACCCGCCAAATCTGCCCATGCTTCGTCGCCACCACCGACAGCGTCTGGAGGTGATTTACAGGTGAGATATATATCATTGTTTTTTTGTACGCGGTGGTGATGGCAAGTGGAAAGGGAGAAGCGTGTCACTGTGAAAAATGATATAATTAGGGTCAATGCACCAGTGAATGACCAGTTAAGTACTAATTTGTCCGATTATAAATATATAGATATTTTTAATATTTAGACATTAATAATTAAATAAAAATAAGCGGTTAATATTGATTCTACAATATACATGAACTGTGTAATAAATGTAAAATTAATTTAAAAAACATAGAATATGCAAAAACAACAGTGTTAGACCCCCCCCCCTTTATTTACAATTTAAGGTGTAATATTTTATTTTGAACATGAAATTCTATACAAGAACTGCTGAAAATCTTAAAGTTTACGCACTTTAATACACGAACAAAAAAATCGTTATTATGGTTTTAAACTCTGTGGACACATACTAATGACTGGTCATTCACTGGTGCATTGACCCTACTATTTTTGCAATAAAACATATAGTAATTATTTTGATATTGAAATGATGTCTCGACGTTACTATATGTATTACAGTGTAACTTTTATTATTATATAATTTTGCTCAGTGTAAGCGTAAAAGGTTTATGAGAGACGATGTGGATCTAGGTAAAGACCAGTTTTAATTACGTGTTTTATGCCGGTATTATGATGGCTTAATTTGTTGGTTCAACGAGAGGAGTAAAAGGAGTGGTGACGTCCGAATGTCGATTCGGAGATAATTAGGTTCACGCGTGTAACTATTTCTTTTTTAAAACTTAATTGGAAGTGTACTATATTAATTTGCCGATAAACATCTGGAATTCCGGCTATTTTATATTTTGCCTTTTTCATACATTTTTACGTGTTTTCTGCCCTCTCTCCCTATCGCAAAATTTATTAAAAGCTCTAATTCACGCGCGCACGCGGCATATCGTCCCTGTCGCTCACCGATTTATTCCTATACATCAAGGATAAAGATTTATTATGCATTTATCGTGACAATGGGTAAATTCAGAGCGACGAGCGGTGCGCATTGTTCGCGCATGTATTTTCGGTCGGTGTTTTCCAATACGCGCGGCTATTTTCTGGCTTATAGTTTATTAATACAACAATATCCATCCCCAAGGCGACGCCGAAACAGCGCGCGTCGTTACACAACCACGTTTTGTCTAACGTATATTAGCCGCCTCGTGTCCAATGCATTATTTATGTGTTTCGACTTATCAGGCGACAACGAAAAAAAAAACATGTTTTTTTTTAAAGTTTAGGGTTATACCCGAGATTAATAGCTGCGCCTGTGACAATTATAACGTGTATCTTTATAAATATACTTCCGCATTAACAGCACGTGTCGACCTTATACTCTCTCATGCGTAATATAATTATACTGGAAAATCCTGTACTCCGCGCGGCGCAAACTTTCCGTACCAATCGAGCAGCCCGAAATCTTCCTCTCCGCGCCGGGAAAATTTGCGCGAGCCCGGAAATCCGCGTATATATGTGCATCTCCGTTTATTTATTTACACTCGCGCGAATTACCGATGGCCTCCTTGAACGACACCTTTCCACGCGCTGGCCAAATAATCCTATAGGTCCGCCCACGCGGCTCCAGGTTTATTGTGCTTGCAGCGCTAGCACGTGCGAGCGTCTGCTTAATGTTGGCCGCGTCGGATTTAGAAAATCTTCCGACCGCCGTAAGGAGGTGGGGGGATATATAGAGTTCGTTCATGCTTTTCGGTTCCGTTCATGCTTTTCCATCGGGAATTTCAAGTTTGCGGGTATAGCCGGAGCTTATTTCGTACAAAGTTTCCGGTGATGTGTATAAGTGTCTTGGGTTCGGAGAGAGCTTTTGACGGTGCGTGACTTTTATGCGAAGTTTGATGGAAAGCTGATGGATTTGACGTATATATATGAGAAGTTTGAATTTTCGGATTATTGAAATGCGAATTGTTTTGATTACTATGTACATACGTTCTTTTTACTTAAATCAAGGCAAATCGAGCATATTATTTATACAATTAGAATACACTCGCAATTTTAAATAAACTGCATGCGAAAAAATGTTGTTTTGCGTCATATTATTCAAGTGCATATGGGAATATTTTATTGTTTTTCTTATATTTCGACGTAACAGTACGTATGCTGTTTTCTCGAAATTGAAACAAACGATTGTTTTTATAACTTTTTGTTTGCCAAACACAAAGCGGTGTTTTTATACTATATTGATCGTTCCGGGAACGCGATCCTGTATAATCGACGAAAATTGAAATATCAGAGTAATTTCATATTTATTATTTTGAATTTATTTTGTTCTCGGAATCGATACAACCAAAACTCCCTATCCGCGTCACACCTGGGCTTTTAAATTCTCATTATGTACATTCCGCATCTCATTGTTAAAAAGTATCTTTATATCCTCTTCAATACGCCTACGCAAACATTTCATCCTACATTCAAACCCTTCCACAGCCTTCACCACAGCAGCAATCAAGTCGGCCAGCTGACGGCCGTGTCTCTTGCCGCAGCTCCACCTTCAGCGAGGGTACCAGAAACAGCAGCAGCAGCAACAGTCTCCAGCCACAACCATCGTCGTCTCCAAACACCTTATCGGCGCCAACGACAGGGACGCGTCCACCGTTCGCCCGTAGTGAGAGTGTCGGTGAGGAGTGTTACGGTGACGAGGGCAGTGGAAAAAGTGCGCGGCACTGCCGGCAGTACAGTGACTCGATCGTGGACAGCGCGCGGTTATTACAGCAATGCGGTAGTGCCGAGAGTGCCGACGAAGCTGGTGATACGCCCACACGGGGATGCGCTGAGAACGAGGCGAGAGATGCCCTCGCTGGGTTGATGGAGAGAACCTCGTCGCTGTTCTCCTGTCATAAACCCCAAGGGCAGCCGTACAGGAGCGCGTCGTTTGGACAGGCCGATTGCAGCTATGGTGAGTTTTGAGGGAGAACAGGGGCGGAGAGAGATTGTTGCAAGGTTTGAATTTAACGAAAATTTAAGCGTTGTAGAAAAGGTTTAAATTTGTATTAGCATTTTCTCGATTTTTTAATTTTAACAAGACAGTGTACACAACTAAACAAAAGCATTTTTCCGAGATAAACATTTTTGGAATGAAAATTCACTACGTGTT
The DNA here is from genome assembly GCA_900474315.1 of Torymus auratus. NCBI lineage: Eukaryota > Metazoa > Arthropoda > Insecta > Hymenoptera > Torymidae > Torymus > Torymus auratus. The sequence continues at coordinate 6,085 of UXGD01005313.1, forward strand.
CATTACATTAATGAAGTTTTGCTGTTTTTTTTTTATTTCGTCTCTTTATGGAAAATGATACCCTTTTATACTTGTAATTTAGTCTTGACCCGAATTGGAGCATATACTCTAGCCTTTAACTGGGAATTAATGACAGGAAAAGTGAAAAAGTTCGCTGTCTATTACAGTTACAAAGATGGTAGTAGCAAACTTAAACTAACTTTCGATCGGCCTTGCACTTTTTAAAAAGAGAACTACGAAAATTTTACTACATAATTAAAGTTTCTTTTGACATTGTGTCGCGTCTAATGTACAGCGAAAGAACATAGAACGCACTTGTTCGCTACTTTTCAGAGTACTTTAAATGATAAAAAGGAGCTCGTTAGCGTTAAATAATGGTAGCGAAGATTTAGATAAAAAAATTTACGTAAAAATAATTTCTTAATACAACGACATGATAACTTTTCTATTGTTTAATTATTGATCTATTAATCAGAGTTAAATAACGAGATATTAAAAAAGTATTAAATAAAAACCATCAAAAAATCGAGTATAAAAAGTGCTTTTTTTTCTCTATACGTAAAACGTAATACAATCCAATGTCAATACAAAATTTTAACGAACCAACAAAAACACAACAAAGCTGCCCAACAACCACCACCAGCACCACTTCGTATGACAAAATTAAACACGCACGAGCGAACCACTCAAGCGCGAGATATATACGCTGTAAGACGGTTAAAATCTCCGCTCGATGACGGAATCTGACACACGCGCGGTGATGTACGTACGTACACTTCATTTTCTAAAACCGCGCCGCTTGCCAAAGTCACTTATGATCCCGCCGCATGCGTGTGTGCGCGGTGGTAAATACTTACTTGCGTTCGCGCAAAGTAAAAGAGTTGGTAACGACACTCGTGCCCACACACACACATACGTCTGTGTATGAGAGAGTGCCGAAATGAACGTTTGGTCGCTGGTTTAGGTAGTTATGTATAGGTACTGAGAAGCAGGGCTATACTCGACTCTTATTCGTCGAAAATTAAAATTTTCTTTATGCAGTCGGGTTTTCAAAAAGTTTGTTTTGATTTTTCTAGGAAGTCGTTCTTGGGTTTTTGACTTTCTCTAATTTATGAGAGATAGAGACAGTTAAATAAAAATGTGTTTTAAATATTGTACATACCTCGGGTTAAAAAATTGATTTTTAAACGTTCAAAGATTTCTTTTAAATTTCAGTTTACTTGACAGATATTAGTTATTGCCCAATGTTATTTTATATGAGATAGTAATATAAGGAATATTTAAGTAGGGTTCTAATTTTGAGAATTATTAAACGCTGCCAAAATCATGCTAAATATTAAATAACGTTTCTGCAGATAATTATATACGTAAAGATAGAAATATGATCTTCTATGTATATTGTGCAATTGCTTAATAATCTGAACACGAGTCCTTATCGCAGTATACTCCGGTAATCCTTATTAGCGATCAGTAAGTATAAATTAATTGGAAAAAGTCCTCGTGGATTAATTAATATCCATTATAATTGTAAAATTACATAAACAAATCAGTCAATCAAGCGGAAAACCATTTAATTGGTTATCCTTCACGTGCTTTTTCTCTTCGTGCACTTTTGATTTATTATTTTTCAAATGATAATAAAGTATCGATAGCTTAAGGACATTTAAGTTAGCGATCTTCGATTTTATGATAAATCATTATTAACACTAACGTTTAAATTTATTGAAGGATGAAAGTGCCATTAAAAATATTGAAACTAAATTATATAGTTGAACTTGAAATTCGAACCCCAAGATACGTAACTTTTCTATAGTAAACGGAGAATCAGGATAAATTAAAACAATATTTCTAATAATTAAACTGTTCTCTGTGGCCAGAAGGTCATTTTTGTTATAATTAATCTTACGTAATTTTCTTATGATCTTTTTGTTACCAAATTTTCTAAGAAAATCTCTATTTTACTGATAATATCAATGTAATCAATTAATTTTTAATTGCAAATTGTTGACCTTGAAATAATGTCATTAAAATATTGTAACTTTATTACATCGTCTACGTATATAAAATTACCCTTTACATATCATCTAAACTATTCAATTAGATTTCTTCCTAACTATACTAAAACTTTTTGTTAATATAAAAATCATCTCAACATCAATAATCCGCTCAAAAACACATCAACAACGCAAGCACGAAATATTCCGAGCTGCACCTCTCGGTTCGCTCTTCCGCAGTGGATATCTCGTTTCTTTCTCTAGAAACCCGGAATTACTGTGCCGGCGCTGACGAAGTGACACGATGTACAGCGCCTGCAGTAGCCCGCGTGAATTATCGCCGCGCGCTGAACACACATACACAGAGATATACTGGCGTGACGACGAGGGAGGGAAGAGACGAGCTTTCGAGCTTGCGCGAGTAGCGTGTGTTTGTTATTATTGGAACGGCCCTAGTTTCGAATTCGATGCCAATTTCACACGCGACTCGTTCTCTCTCTCTCTCCTTCTGTTTCTTGGTTCAGGGGTACTGCGGGTTCTGTCTCGGCGTGTTTTGTGACTTGATTCTTCTGGTATATACGTAAAGAATTTTTTGGTGGTTGAGATAAAAATGACGGTTTTCTGAAGGTTAATGGGAGTGTAGCCTTGCTGAGATTAGTGCAAAATTAAAATTTCTCTAATGAGCGTGGAATCGCGTTGTCATTCATAAATGATTTTCTTTTTTTTTTACTTTTAAATATGAATGGAATATATTTATAATGAGTTTTTCTACGATTTTATGACACATGCAGAATAAATTCATAAAAGTTTCAGGCTGAAGTAGATTTTTTATAAATAATAATCATTCCACACAAATATTTTCTTAGTATTTCTTTTTTTAACAAGTTTATGGAGTTAGTTATTTTATGCAAAGAAATGCAATTTGTATTTAGAATAAAGGTATATTATATAACAATCATCTGGCTCAACAGCGCACAGCAATGGGCATTTCTAAACTTTGCTACCATAAGCAACACACCACTCATTAGTGATTTTTCTCATGGCTAAACACGCACCTCCAAAAAGATGCGTCATAAACTGATATACCCCAGTATAGCCTAATAGCCTCTTCACGCCATTTCTAGATTCTTTTCTTCAGCTAAGTTTATTTCTGTCCGTATATCTTTGCATTTTTTCTTGGCCAACTCTACACTTAGTTTCCTTTTCGATCAGCATGTGGAAACGTTGTGTCATAGTTTCTTTTTCACCATTGAGACTTTGCCCCTCCCCATATATCCATCTCTATCGAGATCTAATTTGCAGCAGAGGCAGACTCTTGTCGCAGCAATTTTCTTTGCCGAGTGCGCGTCCCCTGTATTTCTACTTCAGCAGCCAGTCAGACAGTCAAGGCCTTTAATTTCCAGGGTTATCTTTAGAAACTTGGGTGAACTTCCGCACTGCCTCTCAGAAACTTCGGCGGAGTTGGTCGTGACTTTTGCCTTGTCTTGTCCTGGATTAATAAGTGGTCCGAATGCTGCCCTGCGTTTCCGCAGCTGTCTAGTTTTTCGAATGCTTTACTATATTGTCTTTATTCTTTTGTTTTTCTTTTTGTCGTATTTACGCTAACATTGCTTTCTGGTCTCGACTTATTTAAATTTTTCTACGTTTGAGCGAGATTTCGATACTACTGACCAGTTATCATAATCTAATGTTGGTCTGTATTGATACTAAAAACAATATGAACATTTCAAATTATTATCGTAAAACAATTAGATAACATTATGTTAAAGTCTAAAAGGTGAAAAAGAGTTTTCCTTAAATACAATTTTATAGCGATTTTATTTATTAAAAACAAAATTTTGAAATATAAGAAATGCTGGATTATAGTATCATATCATATAATATCAACTTTCAAAGGCCAGAAACTTTTATGAGTTGAACCCAAATTAAACCTTAAGATTGTATAACTCGAAAGGTCTCTGCGCCAAAAGTTAGTTTTTATCGTTAAAACTACAATAATTAAACCATATGAAATAT
>UXGD01005314.1:0-14763 GCA_900474315.1 Torymus auratus
TTGTACGAACGGAGAACGCAGCTCGACCACTGGCGTACTGTGCTGAATGAGATTACCACCACCAACTTTCATTCTCAGAGTTGTCTCAGAAGACCTCGGGAGGTAATACGTATCGTTTGAAATATTGAAGGGATCTCTATCAGGTGACTTTGGTGGCGGAGGCGGCGTATCTTCTTCGAGTACATTGATAACACCAGCTTTGCCAAGCAACAGCTTGCTCTTTTTCACGTGAGGATGGGGTATTTTGACTTTCGGCTGAGGCCCATTCTCTTTGTGCACCAATGCCGGGTCTATGTCGTCTGGAATACCAAGAATAATGTTCTCGTCGTTCGGATCGAGCGTGAGGATCTTTGGCTTCGGTATTTTCTTCATGTGTTCTGCGTCCCAGATTATTTCCTCCTCCCATAAACCATAAACGAGTTCTTCGTTTTCGACTGGGAAAATCGAATACCACGTATCGTCGTGATACTCCGAATGATGTTGTTGTCCCTTTCCAGACCTGGAAAAAATAAAAAATCGTAGGTTGTTAAGAAAAAGTGTCTCTGGAAAAAATTTGTTTGAAAAATCAAGATGAAAATAATTATTGCATTACATTTTATTCTTCTGACTCTGCATATGTAGAGGTGTTGATATTTGTGAGGTAGCTAGCCTGACATTCGGAGCAACCGGAACAGGAACCCCTTTACCAGGTTGACTAAAGGCTTGAGCAGTTCTATTATCACTCGATGGTACCCATCCAGCAGCATTATTTTTCGTGTTCAATTTATGCCTTGCCTAAATAAATGAATGAAAAATGAAGAAAAAAATTATTTCCAAAGGTGAGAAAAATGTACAAGATACACTTACTTTGTGTTTTATATCATCACCATTCCATATAACATCATCCTCCCAATGTAATTGAGAAACCATTAAGAAGGCATCTTCAGCACAATCTGCTATGTTTGACTTTTCTTCTTCATTTTTTTCAGCGAGTTTGAAACCATAATTGAAACCATCACCTGTCTCAGGCACCTCAAGGATATCATACCAAATTTGTGCTGGCCCAAATCGCCAATCTGCCACTTTTGGACCCATATCATTTTCTCCATTATCTTGTTTTCCAACTTGTTCCTTATCTTCAACTGGCATTAACAATTTTTCTTCATCATCTTCAGCTAGCTGGTCAGGATTAGGATCTGCTCCATAATTCATTATCCAACCCTGTAATTTAAAATTGTTTACAATAAGCTCTATTCTAAAGCAAAAAAGAAACATACTGAGAAGAAAAACAATATTGTTGAAGTTAAACAATATTAGTGAAGAAAAACAAGAAAAACAAAAAAGAAACATACTGAGAAGAAAAACAACATTGTTACCTTGAATTTTGATTTTTTATGTTCTTGATCTGAACCAGAATCTGAATCTTTTAGATCTTGATGTCGTTTTTTTTTTCTTCTTCTCCTAACACCTCTCCAAATCTGTGGTAAACTACTTGGTTTACCAGGACCAAACAACTTTGAAAACCTGAGAACTTTGTTTGGACGGAAATCAGGAAACAATTCACACACATCAACATTAGCATATTTCGAAGGTAACATAGATGCAAGTGGAGTTTCAAGCTTCCTTTTTGCAGCTGCCTCTGCTTCTTCAGGTGTAAGTGCTTCCTTTTCGTCTGGCACAGGTGGCGGTGGCATCAATTCTTTATCAATTTTATGCTCCAAATCCTCATCATCTGCATCATAATCTGTCTCCTTTTCATTTTTGATTTCTGGTTTAAGTTCTATAATTACAATGACAAATATTGCAATGAAACCATCCATGACATATTATAACAAACTTTAATTTTCCTATGCATTCATTTACATACCAACAATTTCTTCAACGCAGTCCTCAGCCAACTCATTTATATCAGAGAAATCCATAGCCTCTGGATCCTTCTGCTGATAATCCCCATCCTGCTCTTCAGGAGAGGCTTCTCCGTTCTCCAGAGTTGGCCCATCTCCATTCTCCTCTTTCTTCAACTGTATATTCTCGTTCTTCTTATCTTCCAGATCCTGTGACATCATCTCGTGAAGGATACCACCGAGGCCCAACTGGCAAAGCGAGGCCAGGTGCTGCTTGGCATTCGAGTCGAGGATGTCATCCTCGAGCTGGCCATTCTCGTCTATATTGCCGAACATAAAGCCGGCAAGGTTCATCTCCGCCTCGAGCTCCCGGTCGTTGTCCTCGTCCGAGTCCGCCATCTCTGCCCGCTGTCTTTTTTAACAAGTGCTGGTAGATAAACCAAGCAAAGAAGCTCCTTCGCTTCTTCTATATCTTCCACTGACTTGACACTGTGTGTGTTATGACGTTGAGGTTAGGAAGACAGCCGTGCTCATCCGCGGATGACGGAGGGTTTCGCCGTCCTCACCAACAGCGGAGGCAACGGTGGTCGCATTGCTGCGGCCACTTCACTGCACTTTATTAGCACAGAAGGCGGAGCCTGCGGTGTAACACACATATACACATACACACCGACAATTTATCTACATACTCCAGTCTCCACGTCTCCACTACACTATAAGCCCGCGCGCGTGCACAGTACACTGAGCACACGTACTTAGTGCAGTACGACAATTTGCTACCCTCTAAATAAAATATAGTCTTCCAGCCGCCGCCGCCACCGCTCTGTTTCGCAGCGTTTTGATGGTAGGATACGCGGCTGATCAACGACTAAACCGCACTCTGGGCCCTTTCTACATATGTGGCTTCTGTGTGTTCTGTACGTTCCGACCTACCTACCCGTTCTGCCTGTGTGCCGCCGGAACTGCTTGCGCAAATTATGTGCGTTAGTAATTTCTAGGGAAAATTTAGAGAATCTGGTAATTAAAGTTCAAAATTACCAGATAACTAAATTTTCCTTAGAAATTACTATTGCGCGCGAAAGTTTCAGCCCATATGTATAGACGCAGCCGAGTATCCAGTCCGCTCGAGTCAAGCTGTAATTGGTTGGTCTTGCGCAGCTTGCACGTGGCCCGTCCCACAATGTAGTATGTAGAGCCTGCCTAATAAAGGGGAGGGGGAAGATGGCGCCATGGCTTTATCAACCATCACACACTTTTCCCCCACCATCTGGTGGCTATCGGACTGTAACGATTCCTGTAAAATTTGTAGCTTATATCTATATGGTACACTAATGCGGCATTAGTACCTAATGCCCTTACCTATACCTACCTAATAACTATAATGAGCTAAAAATGAGGACTTTTGAAAATTTTTTTCTCAGTTTAATTAGAAAGATTAGACTAATGATGGAATTTAGAAAACCTTATTAAATTTTAACACAGTAAATTAACAGTAAATCCAACAAACAATTGCATCAATTTTCGTTGAGAATAAAACTTTGTTTTCCTTGCGCTATTTTGCACATTAGATTGGCTTCTTATATATCCAATATCCAATAATTCACTGTATAGCGCAATAACTATAATAATTATAACGTATTGAAACATTGTGATATAGGGTCTCCGATAACATAGCGTCATCTGAAAATTCTTCGTGACCAGTTGGGGAATTATTGAAGTGGCAGTGAACGAGGAACGGATGGAATTCCGTTCCAAAAGTTCCTACTAATTACGGTTAAGGCTATAATGGCAGTCAATCTGAGCAATAATTTACTGCCCCGATCCGTAGTCCACGATCCGCCAGCCGGGGCGCATGATTAATCCCGCGTCGTCGCCGATTACTTTACATCGCGCCAGTAGGTACGTAACGTACCGGCCCGTATACCGGTGCGCGCCGCGCGTTCGTTTTTTCTTGGCCGGCCAGTACCGCGCCGCAAACATGTGAAAATCTATCGGGTTAACGGTTCGGTCGTCAATAATCGAGGGCACGAGGCGTGGCGGAAAAAAAGAGCCAAGCGCGAGAGTTTAATATACCGTTTTTGCTGTACACATTAGCGAGCGTCTGAAAACTAACCTCAAAAGTAGGCGGGAGAGACGCGCGCGCGGATCTATAAAGTATAGAGCCGCGCCGTTGTCGTCGCAATGGCGGTGGGCTCGACGAAGGTCGTCCAAGTGACGAACATCGCACCCCAGGCGACCAAGGATCAGATGCAAACGCTGTTCGGCTACCTGGGCAAAATCGAGGATATCAGACTTTATCCAACAATTCGCGATGTGGCGGTGCCGGTGCAGTCGCGAATCTGCTACATCAAATTTCACGATCAGACTCATGTCCATGTAGCCCAGCACATGACCAACACCGTCTTCATCGACCGGGCGCTCATCGTCATACCCTATCAGAATGGCGACATTCCTGACGAACAGCGGGCTCTGGAACTTACGAACAATGGTACGGTTGTTCCAGGTATGTTGTGTTGCCAAGCTATGAGTCACGCATTGCAAGATATTGGTTAATAAGTTGTTTTTGCTTTTCAGGTTTGTATCCATCTGAGCCTAAATTGCCACCCAATGTGGTCAATTCTATCGAAGGCATACCACCAAATCATGTTATCTCGACAATGGATCCTAAACTTGACGCTAATGGTTTGCCTATATATCCACACTTACCTGGTCATTTAGATAGTAGAAAAATTGAAGAGATACGTAGAACTTTAGTGATTGGCAATCTGGATTCTTCCACTACCGATCAGCAGATCATTGAGTTCTTTGCAAATCACAATATCGAGGTGAAATACACTCGTCTCTGCACAAGGGATTCCGACACCAATCACTATGCACTGGTCGAATTTTCGGAGCAAGCATCTATTGTGCCTGCCCTGCAACTCAACGGACAAATGCTTAATGATAGACCAGTCAAAATGAATCACTCTGTCCAAGCTATAATCAAACCAGAAGCTAAGAGTAACGAAGCAGCACAAAAAGAGATCGAGGAGGCAATGTCTCGAGTCAAAGAGGCACATAATCTTATTTCTGCAGCAATAGATCCTATGATTGGCATGCTCTCCAAAGATAAGCGCAGTCGTAGTGGTTCTCGTAGCCGAAAATCCAGGTTAGTACAATAACTTCTTTAAAATACTACAGACGACATATGATAATCTAAGTATGTAAGTAATAATTTGTGTTTCTTTTCACAGATCGAGGTCGCGAGGCCGCTCGCGTCGTTCACGGTCCAGGAAGCGTTCGCGCTCCCGGCATCGACGCTCACGATCACGTCACCGTCGTCGCTCACGCTCAAAATCAAGGAAGCGATCGCGCTCGAGGGATCGTCGCAAGAAATCAAGATCACGCCGACGAAGCACTTCCAGAACAAGACATCGGTCACGGTCCAGAGAGCGACGGTCGAGATCGCGACGTTCACGAACAAGATCTAGAGATCGAAAGAAAAAGACGACATCACCTGCCAGGTGCGTTGAAAAGTAAAAATAGTGGTTATATATACCTAATTCTGTGGTGATATTAAAAAAGGGTTCAAGTAAAATTTTTTCAGAAATTTTATATATAATATAGATTAAAAAGGAACTGTTCATTTGATTCTATTGTGTTCTAACATTTAAAACGTATGATTTCTCGTAAACTTTTTCAAGTGAACCTTTTTCTTCATCACCACAGAGTTAGACGAAAGAAATATTTTTTAATCTGTAGATGGTGATAATGTCTTCTTTCATTTTTAGGAAACGAAGTCGATCTCGCTCTCGCAGCAAACGCTCGAAATCACGCACACGCCGCTCGCGCTCCAAATCAAAGTCCAGGTCGTCCAAATCCAAGTACCCGGAAAAGTCTCGTGACAAGGATAAAGACAAGGATAAAGATAAGGACAAGGATAAGGACAGGGATAAGGATAAGGATAAGGAACGCAGCAAGGACAAATCCGAGTCGAATGGCAAGAAGAGCAGCAGCAGTAAGGAGGACCGGGAAAGGAACGATGATGCTCGCAGCAGCGAGCGTAGCGAAAAGAAGTCGCGCGACAAGGAGAAGCGGGCGGAAAAGGAAGAAAAACGCTCTGACGAAAAGAGTCGAGCAGGTTCCGAGTACAGTGATAAGGACAAGGACAAGCAGGATTCTGAAAATTGAGAGGTGACTGGATCTTTGTTTTTGTCAGGCTTCAAAAGACTTGAAGAAAGAGAAGAGAGAAAAAGAGAGAGGATCTCGCAAACATGTATCATGAAATGAACTGTGTTAGTTTTTTACAATTCTAATGATCTTCACCTCTACTTGTAAAATGAGATACGATTCGTTTGTAGTTGATTACAGAAGAAGTTCATACTTTATGAAACATAAGACCTGGTAGAAATTTTTTTTTAAATTATTGATCGTCTTAAATACCTTTAATTGTAAATAACGCCGAGGTCGCTTTTGAGTTTCTGTCTTTCAATGAAGACCCAGCTATATACTATTCTATGCTAGACAAACGTAGTTTAATATCTATTTTGAAAGATTCATTTTTTTTTTTTTTTTTTCATCAATTTTTATTCAATTCCAGATTATATAAAATGAATTTTACAAAGTAATACGATATTTGATTACTGCTTTATAATATTAGAAGAGGAAGTAACTGTCATTTGAAGTTAATATTTACCTACCCTTATACAACTGATATCATGTGTCAATGATCAAACAGACATTTCACCCAATTTATTCATTTCTCTGTTAACGTAAAAAAAAATATTATATATATATTTTCTTCTTAGGAGAGGGTTACAGTTTACTTTTGCTTACACCTATGAAAAAAAAAAAAAATAATAATAAATCAAAGAACACTCGAGTCGATACTCCAGCAATTATGTAACACGAGAATGTCTGTACCAATAAACTTTCAAATCCACGCAATCGAAGTTGTCAATCTTTTTAATCTATACATTATATTGTCTCAACAACACAGAACGTACAATTTTTTTACCAGGTTCTTATATATACACAAACGCACGCATGCACACATATATTTGCATTCTTATTCTAAATTCCTTAAAAAAAAAAAAAGAGAAAAGAAAAACAAAACAACTCTTACGACCTACACAACAAATTCTACATAAAAACACACATAAGTACGCGCATCGCGCTACGTTCGCCTTGTCATGAGAACACGGTAGGGCTTGGGACTGGCAGTGACGCCGTCGGTGTACTCGTTACGCGGCGGCTCCTCCCCTGGCACCGGCGAAAACGTGAAGTGTTGCAGCAGCGCCGCAGTGATCATGAAGATGTTGCTCTTGGCCAGCACTTCGCCCATACAGCGATGCTTGCCTGCGGGAGAAGAGATTGATGATGATTTATTTAATATTGTACAATGCGTGATGAAAAACGAACGGTGTGAAATAAAAAGAAGTTTCTTTGAATCTTAACAAATGGAATTATTTATTCTTTTTTTTTATTACCAAAACTGAAGGGTAGATAGTCCTCCGGCATGACGATTTTCCCGGATTCGTCGATGAACCGGTCGGGTCGAAATTCCTGGGGGTCGCCCCAGGATTCGCCCATTAGTATCCTGTTGAAGTTCACTACCAGCATGCTATTCTGTAGGAATAAAAGAATAATCGTATATAACTTGATATAACTTATGAATCGTTATCGAATGTAATATGCATATGGACGTATGCAGATTGAAATTTAATTTCTATGAGATTTCTATATGTAGCTTACCTTCGGTATATGGTGTCCCATGATTTTCGTATCTTTGAGCGCCCGATGTGGAATATTCATTGTTCGTCCCATGAACATTCTCAGAGATTCGAGAACTACGGCGTTCATGTAGGGCATCCTAAAAAGAAAGTAATGTTTTGTTAAATAAATTTTTGTAAAATTTTTTTCAAGACGAATTTTGTATGAAGACACTTCAAATAAAAAGTTGTTATTAGTATTCTTCTTATAGGAAAAAATAAATCCTTATTATTAGACTATAGGTACATCTAAATTATCAAAATTCGAAGTAGACTTGCATTAAGTACATTTTCTAATTGTATAAGTGTATGAAACGAACTCAAAAATATTCACAGCTTCAATCACCTCTGATAATTCTATTCATATATCCTATACCAATGCTTGACATAACCGTACGATTACAAAAAGCTCAACAAAACCCTCATCTCATAACACTTCTTCAAAAAAAAATTATTCTCGAATCACTTGCATTATCATTCCCAATCCGTAAACATTTTTCGCGCCTGCACTTTTTCCTCCCATGTAACTACATAACTGGCTTGTCAGAAAAAAGTAAGATATTTTTAAAAACACACGCGCTCAGTCAATAACGGACACTTAAAAAGTACGTGTGTATATGCATATGTACCTCGGTCGGTCATTCAAGGACGGTAGCCTTTCGCGGCCGATGACGGCGTCGATCTCGCGCTGCGCGCGTCTCTGCACTTCCGGATTGAGCACGAGGAAAAGAAAGCCGAAGCAGAGGGCTTTCGCCGACGTCTCCGAGCCCGCCATGAACAGGTCCACGCAGATGGCCAGCAGCTGTCCCTCTGCAATCATGCGGATTATTTATGATCATGGCTTATTGAGTTATACATATTATAATGCGAAATTTTTTTGAAAAACAATGAATTATAAGTATGTGTGTTTATATACGTTTGAGCGATTTCAATTTCTTTTTCCAATATTATATATAAAAAACTTTTCGAAACTTATATGTATGAGTATAATACCGAGCTCCACTTTTGTTAAGTATACAAAAATCTGGTATAAAATAAGAACGTTAATATTCCGCGCCGCTATAAAGTATATAAAAAATACCGGTTCTCACCCGAGAAAGTATCATCAGGGCTGTCCGACTGCAGCACTTGCAGGTAAACGTCCATCAGGTCGCGCGGAGCTGCCGAATTGAACGTCTTCTTATGGTTCTCCAATTCGTCCTACATAATAAAGAACCATCAATAATAATTGTTATAGAATTCGAAAAGAAATCCGAATAATTCTCAATCAACCTTTAAGAATTTCCAAAGCTCCTGATGGGTCTCCATGAACTTCTTGTATCCGGACATCTCGGGCGCTACGTACTTCATGAAGGGAAAGTGCTGAAACAGACATCCGACCATGTCCACGTCGCGCAGCAGCGTTGTCAGTATCTTTTGCAGATAAATTAGCTCCTTGTCGTCTATATTATACCTACGAAAAAAAAGTCACATTTTACAAAAACTTCAATAATGCTGTAACTGGTAAGAAGTTTCTGAACAATAAGATAAATTCTGTAATAAAACTTCAAAATTTTTGATTAACGATCTAGTTAAATTTAATGTAAATTTCCATTATATTATTTAACTGAAATTTAATAAAAACTTTTATACCGAATTTTATCTTAAATTTCAGAAAATTTTTAACAGTGTGCAGCTATAATCTATATACACCCACCTCTTCCCGGCCATCATGCACCACAGCGTATTCAGCACGGGCACGCCGAAGAAATCCTCCATCTCGACAACGACTCCGGGGACCTCCTTCGGACCCCTCAGCTCCAAATCGTCCCCGAGCTTCACGTAAAAGTCTTCCAAGGTAAGGTTCTTCTTTTTCTGCGGTTCCTTCCTCTCCGTCTCGTCGTTTTCCAGCTGGTAAATCTTCCCGGAATTATTCTTCTTATCACAATTGTCCTTATAATCAGGCACAACGGTATTCTTATCGCTCGCCTTCTCCTCGATAAGGCGCTCATAGTACTTGACCAGCTGTGCGGCCTCGAACTCGATCTGTACAGCCATGTCCGTACGACCGAAACCGAAGTCGCGCAGGTGCCGAAGAATGAACCGACGTTGTTCTATCCACAGGTGGCCGTCTACCACCAGCAATCCTAGAATTTATCCGTTATTATACCTTTCAGGTCTATGTACTTTAGGAATATTTTACTTATATGGGTGACGGTGATGGAATATTTACAAGTTACAAAGTTTGCGGTTTTTCTATTTATGCGCGAAAGACACGACGTGTATAACACTTACTATAAATAGGAAAAAATATGATCGAGGTCGACGTGTAACGTTTAAAATTTTACCGCGCGTATGTACTACGCGAACGAAGTTTTATTTTCAACGAAGATTGATGCAATTATTTTTTGTTGGAGTTACTTTGCGCTAAAAAAGGTATTGAAGCTCTTTTAGTATAGTTTTAATTTCTTTTTTGGAACTTTGAGTAGATCGTTTTGGGCTAAATGGCTGAGGTTTGAAGCAAAGGGCTTTTTGTACCATTTTCTGAAAAAGTAAGAAGTTGTTCTAGAAAAAGTATACCGTTCAATGGACGCTGCTCAACCACGAATTTCTCTTATATATACTAAAAGCAACGAGAAAACCCAGATCTGATACAGGTGCGCTCGAAAAAAAATGTCAAACCCATATTTCCGCTTTTTCGCAAACTTCGCTGGATTTGCACACATAATAAAAGCGATGAACATAAAGTGAAAATAATCCTCACCCTGTCTCTTCCCGAACGTGCGCGAATCGTAGACGGGTCCGATCGGCCTCCCGTCGCAATTCTCGTTCGTGATCATTGCCTTCATGCTCTCGTAGTCGTTCAGTATGACGATGCGATCGGTGCCGATCTTCAGCCCAATAACCGAGCCGTACTTCTTGCTGAGGATGTTGCACGCCTCTGAGAAGTATCCCGTCTCCTGGCGTAGCCGTGCCACTTCTAACGCTGAGCCCAGTACCGGTAACCATTTTGGTCCTAAAATGTATCGTTTAGCGAGTTAATTAAAACATCGCTTTATTATACATTAAGATAAAAGAGAGTTTCTGGTTACCTGGAGGATATCCTTTCGGTTTCCGCGTGCTCCAGTAGTACAGCAGGAACAGTACCAGGAAGATGAGGATCGCCGTAGACAAAACACTGCAAAAATCCCATACATTTATTTACCATCCACTCGTATATATATAAGTGTGTACACAGAGAGCGAGTAATCGAATTTTTTTCTTTCGAACCGCGTTGCTCACACACACACACACATACACATATATATCCGCTATTTTCAGGTTCGTTTCACTTTCCTCGCGCCCGCGGGAGAAAGTTGCACACGTCCGCGGAAGGTGCAGTGCCTCGTGTGCCTCGTGTATATATAAATGCATCTCGCGCGCGTGAGTTACGGCCGGCGTTACGCAATGCGTGCGCGCGCTGAGGTAGGTACTTATACTTTGAATGCGCTGCGTTACCGCGCGCTCTTGTAAGTACTTTTAACATATTATGGAAAATGTTTTTAAACGAGGTGTGTATATAAGTGAGTTCTCGAGGTGCGTGTTGGGAAATCATTTTTTCGTGGGGGATGGGGTTCATCTTGTTTTCTTTTTTTTTATTAAGAAAAAAATTAATGCATTCACTTTCATAATGCAATGTAAAAATGATTCCCGTGATATTTCCTGTTAATTATCGCGCGCTCCTTTCGTTTCGCGTCGTGAGAGTACTTTTATCGGAATATATATACGAATGTCAACGATTAAAAACGAGGAATCGGGTTCACGGTATGACGATTGAGTCTTTTAGTTATCATTTTTGTTTTTAAGAACAAGAGATTAGTCACGATATTTGCAGTATCTGGTATAATTACGCATTACTGCGTAAAACAATATATTTATATCTGGCAGATTTGGACGAGGAGAGCCGATCTTTTTGCTATAAAAATTATATGTATTCTAACCCATCATATTTTCAAAGTAAAGAGATTGTATCGTTGGAGCATACAGGCATTGTTCACAATTAACCTTTAGACGGCCGGGGTTTTGAAAAATTTGAAAATCGCATTTTTCTATAGGAATGTGGTCTAAGGTCCCTGAGTTAGAGCCAAACTAAGTTGGGATGTTGCTGAGTCAGACCCCTTACGCCTAGAGGCGTATCCCGGCCAGGTACGGTAAAGCCAAATGTTGAAATTTTCAAAATTTCGAAAAAACGTTAAAATGCAAAATTTTTTTTTCATTTTTAGCTTTATTTAGGTTTTATCTGGTCATTCTATATCACTATTACTTGAAAAATATTACAAAGTGTGCTATCAACCGGCGACATCTCAGTTTCTTTATCCTTTACATTTGAAAACTACACAAATATATTATAATATATTGCATCCGCCATTTTAAATTTAATTTCTTTGGTTGCAGAATCACGTTCGGAGACTTCGTTAACCCTCACACCTGCATTTTTGAGTTATTTAAATGAAAAAAATTGAGTGAGAAAAAGTTTAATTTTTTTACGCCTCTAGGCGTTTTCCGGCCATCTACAGGTTAAAAATCACATACTACTTATATGGGGCCCACACTTTGAGAAAAAAAGATATGGCACAAATATGAACATGATATTGGAAACAGCGTGTTCAATATTCGGCTTAGGCGCCGGAGCCGCACGTATTGCCCATATACTGCGCTAATGCGGGCAGTGTGGCCAATATATTGCCCATACTGTTGCAAATATATGGGCCACGGAATCATATTTGGGCGGGTATCGAACGTCTATTTCCTTATTTTACATTAAAAACTAAACTAAATATAAATTAGACGTTACTAGCTTAGAATACTAACAAAATTAAAAAATGTTAACCCATCTATAGCAAAGACCTTCGTACAGCAAAATAAACTGACCCTACATACCCAGATCTCCATGTATCAGACATTCTGTTTATATATACATTTCGCAGGATGTATAAAAAAAATCACAAAATCACACACAACACAGAAGAATCGAACAGCACCACAAAGACCCCGTGACAAAAAAATATATGTATAAATCTGATAATTCAAATTACCCGATTTCCCCGGCCATTTCGCCAAGTGCAAGTAATCACGTATACTGTCGTCGCGGCCGCGTCGGTCCTTACGTTTTATACGCGCCCCCCTCGAGCTCTCGCGCGCCCCTTTCACATCGCTGTTTTCGCTGCAGTATTATATACATACTCGCGTGTATACGTGCGTCCGATGAAAGTTGACGCACACCAATACACGTAAATGTACATGTACGAGCGATTGTGTTTTCGTCGCAGGACGACAATCTCGCCAAAGATGGACTCTCGCATTTTTCGGTGGCATTTCAGATTTGGAGGAAGTTCCCCATAATGGTGAAAATAGTTTTATGAACAAAAAGTATAACGAAGCGTTCCAAATCAGACATACTTTTATACACAAAATCATATTTTTCCGTGTAAGGTCATAGAATATAACGTAACTATTCATATAGTGATTAATAATAAATTCTTTCATTCATAACTTTTTCATGAACTTACTATGAATGTTAATCAATTTTTCCGTTATATTCATATATTGTTTCATGGATAAGTAATAAAACATTGTGAATAGTAACGAATAGCTGATTAATAAATATATAAAAGAATGGATAAACTTATTATCCATCCATGCTTATCGATGATTTTTAATGAAAAACAAATACTCTTTTAGAATACTCGCTTAGATATACTTTTTTTCATAAAAATATTTTCATCAGAGTTTTTCTTTTTTAGAGGTTTCGCGGGAAACGCATAGGTGTGTAAGTGAATGCGGAGAGTGGTTGAATCTTGTGGCCGGTTGAGTGATAACGAATTTGTTGTTTTGGTTAATTCCTAAGGATATGACAAATGGGACTGGCTAATCGGAATAAAAATTTGATGTTATGTGCGTAAGCACGTATAACCGCGCGATTACTTTTGCAAAGTTGCTGCGAACTGCTACTTTGAACGAATTGCTTTCGCGAACTAATATGTTGCCGATCTTTCCTCCGAGCTACCGATGCCTATGCGCGTTTTTCTTCGAGTTGTCCCCATATTACTATAGGTGTAATCGTCTGACCCCTCTCGTCACGTTGCGTATGCTATATGCGCCACGTAACAGTGCATTCAGAAATTTTTCTATCAAAATTTATAATTTAGAAGAAGATATTCTGAGCGAAGTATCGTATTTTGTAACTAAAATTTAATTTGATTTTAAGACTAATCGATATAGTACTAAAAAGTTTCAAGTTACAAAAGCTCCAAAAGACCATGCATATCAAATTATAATGACTACACAACTTTTACTTTCGGAATGTTTTCGCGATGAAAGTCATTAAAAACACGATTTCGCATATATAAAGTTATTTAGTTGTAGAAAATGCATTTGAAATGAATAAAAAAAATAGGATTGATAAGTAAATTGTGAAAGGAGGAATAACAGAAGGTATAACAATGAAATAACAATAATACAAGAGTAAAATCGAAAATTATACATCAAAACTTAATCTGGTAATTGACTTAAAGTCGATGGTTAACCCCGAATTTCCGACAACCGATTGAATGGCCCATACATTCGAGCGAAGATGAACATCACCATACAGGCGCAAACTTCTCGTAACACAAATTTTCATTGAAAATTACCAAACCAGATAAAAATAATACCGCTATAATATCCCTCCAAACTTTGTTTCATAAATTAAATACGCTTTATTTCATTTAAAAATTTTCTAGCGAAATACAAATTTATTTAAAAAAAAATTTAATATAGGAAAACTGTTGCAATGCAGTTTTACATGCATTCGTTCAGACTTACTCGCACGTGGATTAAAGCATACAGTATAAAAAAAATCTATATTTACAAATAAGGAGCACTTCTTTGGAATTGTTATTTGGGATACCTGTAGAATAGAAAAAAACAATTTTTGTGAATGTGTCTCAACATCAAATTTTGAAATTTGTTTTAAGCTGAAAGTTAAAAGTTCCGGAGAAATACTCATATGAGTAAATCCGCCAAACTATCACACTTTTTGTGTCACAAAACTGGGAAAATTTTTTTTTGAGCGCACACCCTTTGGTATACGTTTTTTCTTAATCTGTGTACCTTATACTATACGAGATCACAGGTGAACAAGCGAAAACGGGTTTGTGACATCATTTTAGGAAAAAATCCATTTTTCTTAT
>UXGD01005315.1:0-14761 GCA_900474315.1 Torymus auratus
AAATTTCTCTCTTATCTTGGTCTTGTCAGTCAATATGAAAAGTATTATTGTCTTGTCTTGAAATTCTTGATCATATTGAGTTACGTATAGGCGTGTGACAATAAACGATTCGATTATTAAAAAAAGTCTTAAACCCAAAAAGCACGGGGAGGCGAGGTCTATGTAGATGGAGATGGCACGCTTTAGTGAAATAGTAAGCGAGTTCACCATTTAAAAAAGGCTCAAACCCAAGTAGTCGGGGGACATGAGATCCATGCAGAAGAGGAAGTCTGGTAGATGTGCGACTATAGTCGAGTCGATTATTTAAACGATTCTTGAGCCCAAATAGCCTGCGAACGCGAAGTCCACACACAAAAGGGAGTTACACAGACGTGTGGTAGTAAGAGACTGGATTATCAAAGAAGTCTACGTAACTGCACAACTGCTTCTTTTCGCGAGAAACTTGCGATCTCCGGCTATGCGGGTTTAAGAATTGTTTAAATAATAGACTCGCTTACTATATCGCATATCTATATAACTCGCTTACTTTCCGTAGACCTGCCATCACCTGGCTCTTTGGGTTCATGAATTTTTAAAACAATCGCTGCTTACAGTGGCACCTTTGCGTATCTTCTCCTTCTACCTGGACCTCGCATCTTCCGTCTATTTGGGTTTGAGACCTTTTTAAATGATTCGCTGTTAAAAATGTCCTTAAATTTAAGAAATTTTTAAGTTACAAATTTTACTGAATTTTATTAAGAATACGTGAATACTTAATATAAATATCATTAAAATTCAATGATAGTATATTAAAATTTGCTACAATAAGAGAAAACCAATTAATGTACAAGTATATTGCAGATATCTTGAAATTTAAATATTATGTAACTGAAAGTTAGGCATATAACAGAAATTTAATAACAATGTAATTAGAATAAATTTAATGTAAAAGTACATTAAGTTTCATACATAAGATGTTTTTAAATTTAATAAACTTCTAAGTTACAAATTTACCGAATTTTAAGAATAATGTAACTGAACGTAATTTAATATACAAATATACTAGGTTTAATACACAAACAATAAAATTTCGGCTCAAGTATAAATAAATGCCAAATTAGAAATTTTTTATTTTTCACGCCATATATGTGCCGCTGGCCAGAGTCTAGTTCCTGCGCCGCCGCTGGGCGGCACACCATCTCCCTGTGGCCTCACGTACCTAAGTAAGCCGGCCCGAGGGGATATAGCAGGAGATTCTAAAACTAATAAACAATAATCCTCCCCTTCCTCTTTATTTCTTCAAAACAATAGGGGTTGCATCCCTGTTATTACGGTTATTTCGATAAATTATTACGAGATGAAAATGGTCAGTTTTTTTCTTTTGACAAGACAAGATTTTTTACATTCTAGACACCACAATCTTGATATTGTATCGAAAACTGTATATAAATATTGTGTTGATTATTCTCTTGAATATTGAGGCATGACAATACAAGATTAAGATTAATCTTGCTATATCGTGCAGCCCTAGTATTATTCGAAAATATATAGAGTCAACTACATTTCGTAAGTCAGAATCGTAACTTTGTGTTTTTGTTTTTCTTTTGAAGTGCGTTCCACATGTATTATCTGCTTTAAGATGTCGGTGTAATCGGAGTGTATGGGCAGTTGCGATTTATCGGCGATCGGTTTTATGGGGTGTGCACCGCGGTCGCACCTTTCGTGACTGATGATGCGGCCACTCCGCGCGTTTGAGAATAAGGAAGCGCGCGTGCGCTGACGTTGACGTTGTAATAAATGGTAAAAGTAGATTACCGGCGCAACCATGCGTACATGCTTCTGAATTTTTATTATCGATGTAAAGTGTACCGTACACGAAGAAGTATTTAAAATGATCGTCATTCACAAGGAGCATAATTTAACTTTCTCAATTCATTAAAGTCCAGTATTACACTTAATTTTGCATTTACCTCCCTAAAAAGAATCCCTAGCAGCTAAATCAGTGCTGCCAAAAAATTCATTACAAAATCATTGAATGTTTAAACCTTTAGAGCGCACAATGGCTTTATGGACTCATTCATTACACTCTCGCGTCCAATAAAGTACAAAAAACCCCCTCCTCTACTCGCAGCCTTCGCTTTATCGACCGGCGAGCGATTTACAAGCTTATATCCTCTCCCATACGGCGCAATAAATATCCAATGCCCCTGCGTATTCTCCTTTTTTCCATACCTTCACTCGGCTCACGCACTCGCGCGATCCAGTGAATAATTCCTCCTCTTTACTGCGACAACTCGTCGTCATCATCGATGCTAAATCGACGTACGCTCACAAAAGCTGAGCGAGCCCCTTTATCACTGCTCGCGCGCGCCTTCTCGATCGATCGACTGCTGCTGCTGCTGCTGCAGCGTCATTAACTCTCTCCCTCTCGCTCGGAAGTTCGCGCGCGCGGTTCCATTGTCCCGCCTTATTATACACGCGCGTGAGCGTCCGAAAAAGGAGAACCGCGAGAGGCTACCGCGCGAGTCAAAAGAGCCGACGCGCGTATATATACGCCCTGGACCTCATTTGTTTCCAGCGCTGAGGTTGAGAGAGAGATGCAGCGATGTCTTAACCCACACATATACATGAGTACAAGCGCGGCTTTAAACGCTGTCGAAGCCGAGACGCGAGAGGGAGCGAGATGAATTGAGGTCGAAGCGGCGCGGGGTCGTTTAGCGTTAAATTAGCGGCGAGGAGGGGGACAGGAGACAGGGAGGAAAAATGTGGTTCGTTTAAAAATGTGTTATAGGAGTGATGGGAAGAGGTGTCGTGGGGAGAGAGAGAAAGAGGATATCGACGAGGGTGCGCTGTTTGATGCTGGAGTCGTGTGGGGATGATGACAGTTATATGGGGTCCTCTGGTCTGAAGTGGGTTTGTACAAAGAAATATTTTACGATAGGTGTACTTATACTTCCAATGGAAGTGAGTATGACTTTTAGGCGAATGTATTAATTAGTTCATTTATATAATATTATATGCAATAATATCTTTTATTTTTAAATCGAAAATGATAAATAGACATCTATTGCTAAAATAAGATTAAGATTAATGAGAATATAAGTCAAAATTAGAATCTCTTTGGATTATATATACTAAATAATTATTATGCAACCGTTAGTTTTTAAATTTTCAAACACACTTTCCCTTCTCAATACTTTTTCCATAGCAATAAAAGTTACCGAACCGATTATTTGAATAAATCCTCTATTTCCCGTGTCTATATACATGCACCCGCACCGCGCACACGTTCAGGGTACGAGCTATGCGTTGATGTACCGGAAAATGAAAGGCAACGATGCGAATTTCCGTGAAACGCGCGTACGTGCGCAGCGCTTGCGCGCATCGACCAGGCTCTCTCTCTCTATATATACCTATATACCATAACCAAAAGCGAATGAAAAAACGCGCGAATACAACTATACCGCCGCAGAAGAAGGCGAAGGGATCGTTATTTCGCAAATTGCCCCAGCGCGCGGCGCTTCCGCGCGCACTTTGCATTCTCGAGCGTATATAGAAGGAGAGAGAGAGAGAGCTACCGCGAGTGAGAGAGAGAAAGAATTGGCGGGGGATCATCGATGCGATTGCTACCGAATGATTTTTCCGCGCGCGCGTGCGCGGTTACCCGCGCGAATATTCATGCACAGAGACCGACAAAGCGATTAGATTTTTTTGTTTGTAGGTATAAGGCGAGAGAAAGATTGGTACGCAAGATTGGCCCGGCCGAAGATTGTTGCGGCTACGGATCGACGTTTGTTCTTGGCCTGAGAGAGAAGGAGATAAAGGGACCGCGTGAGAGAGGGAATATCATTTGGTTATCGTTTTGTTGGGAGTGTGTATGCGCTGAATACGTTTCGAGGTCTGCGGAGAGCCGTGATGATGAGATGCATATATCGATGCGCGGTGGCAGCTTTTTTCGGTGTTTATTTTAATTTGATTGGCGTAAGAAGTACTGAGGTGGACTACTACGTGGTGTTTTTGCGCACCGCGGGGATTTATTACTTTGTTATACTGCGGTGCGTGGTTGGCTTTGATAATATATCATTTCAATAATATGGTTTTCGATTTTTGCGGTTATCAAAGAAATTCGAATTTGCTACATCTTTGTATAGAACAGGTTAAATTTTATTTTTGCCGATTTTTGAACTATACGATTGTTCATTTATTTTTGATGATGTAGATGAATTGACATTATCTACAAAAGTTTTTGCGTCTGACGATATATGATGACATCAGACAACTATGGATATAATATGTAAAATATCAATTTATTAAATATATTTCGTGTCGGATATTTTAAATACGGAATTCTCAAAATTACATTAGAATTTAGTATTGTAACAGCAATCGGGTTTGTGGAGATTCGCCGGTGTCATCGGTAAAAATCAATATGAGTCCATGGATAAAAATTCCAGTTTATCGGGGGCCTTTTTCAAAAATTCAATCGATGCCACCACTGGGTAACTTTCCCCTGTTTATGAATTTAGGGCTGAACGAGAGCAAGACAATACAATATTTCTGTAATTATTGTCTCGCTCTTGGAAATTCTTGAAAACATTTAAATTCACTTAAATGCTTTTCTTTAAACAACGAACAAAGTCCGAATTGTTACAGTATAGATAACATGACACCTTATTAAAGCCAACTTTTTCTCTCCATCATTTCTCGTTACATGAACAAGCACCCCTACCCACACATCATTTCAAAACCAACTTCATTTTCTCTCTCTCGACATACAACGAAAACCTCAAACACGCTCGAAGCTCACTGCAATCTCCAACCACCGCGACATCTCTCCAGCATCCCCCTCCTCCCTCTAACTGTCTCTCACTCTCATAGTCACTTCCCCGATACTTGCGCACCTCAGTTCCACTCTACCGCTTCCACACATTGCGCATACACACTCGATAGATCGCCGCGAACCATAACATCCCGCACATCACACACATACATCCAGCCATACAGCAGCCCGGTCGTCCGTCCGTCCGGCGCAACACATGATACATATGGGAACGTCAGCGCGCTGCGGTCAGAAGCCCGTTGCGGCACCGCCGGGAAGCCGGAGGAGGACGCGCGCGAGCCAGCCGATCGGCTAAAAGGAAAAAGGACGTAGCGGCGGCGGCGGCGGTGGTCTGGGCCTTATGGAAAAATGATTTACGAGAACGCGAGCGCAGAAAATCGCTTCTCACGCGAACCATTAGCCGTGCCGTTACCGCAACCATGATGCATATAGCGCCGCGTGGGATTTTTCGGCGCGGAGGAGAGGGAAGACGAGGTTTGCCGAAAATGGTGAGGAAAAGAGTTGCTGGCGGTTCATACGGGGATATAATAATATGGGAGCTGCGGTGTGAGTTGGCGGAAGGTGTAAGAGCGGCTGGTGCAGGTTTGGGTGTGAGGAATCGATTTTGGATGCTGAGTTAGACGTTGAAAATGAGAGTTCAGGTGATTTTCAGACTTGCCATCCTCAATGTAAACTGAATTTCTTAAAATTTATTTTCCTTCTACATAAGTAGTAAGATCCCAATAAATTATCCTTTTTATCAATACTTTATCACCCATCGCATCCACATACCATTATTCAATTAAAATAATAACATTCCTTCTTATCAGTATTATATTCAAAATTCATCGATGGCCTCGATAGATACCACTCAATACCTCTCCATCACAAACTACCAGCAAGCTGGAAGCACATGTCACCAGCTGCTATACATATCCTTTATCGGCACCTTTTTCCCTTCCTCATTTCACACAAGCCAAAAACGCTAATTCTCACATAAGAGACAGAGCGAAAAAAGACCGTCAAACAAGAGCCCGTGAAATCACCTTGGACACACAAAGAAACACAAGGTGCCCGTCGCGACCATAGCGCAGAGAGACACAAGCTCAAGACAGCGAAACAGGAAACCGCGACGACGCACACACATGCACACATATTCGCGCTCTAAACTGCTACAGAACAAGCTGCGGTCGGCGCGTTATATTCGTTTACCTTGCGTTAATCATGGCGTTTTAAACGCCGCGCTCGGGTATATAATATATAATATATATTTAAGTAACGTGAGTCCGTCCTTCCCGGCGCGCGCGAGTCGTGCAATCGATCCGGGCATCGATATGCCGCCGCCGCCGCCGAGCGCGTATGATCGCGATACACACACGTATAATACCCCCCTGACGTAACCCGATCGATCCCAACGACTACTCTCCTGTCACCGCGAGCGAGCAAACGCCCGCCACGTATTATAGGCCCGTCTGTGCTTCGTTCCACTGCGGATAAATTATGGGATTAATTGAAATTGCAAGTCCCACGCATGAGCGTTGTATATAGCCTCGCGGTTAGCTTATAATGTGCGCATGTGTGTGTGTGAGAGAGAGATAGAAAGAGATGCTGGAAGGGTGGTTGCAGGTATAGAGAGGATGGATGGAAAGCTGCTATTTTCCCACTGCAAGAGCTTATTTGCATTTAACGATTTCGATCGGCGCTATGATCGCTCGTTGTACAGTCATCATTGCGGGGATTTGCTCGCGCGGTGAAGTCGGTATAATGCGGTGTTTTTGTGCGGCGAGACTATGTCTGTGTGCGCCGGTGCGTCTCGAATTCAATGAGTACGCTCGGAAAATATGTATTTAGCAAATCAAGCGTGATTTCGGGGTAGAAGTAATTGACCGATCTTTGAAAATTTCCGCGTGTTGCATGTATATACGATGGTTTCTAATTTTTTGCTCGAATAAATATATCCGTGAAGACTTATTTATCAGTTAATTTTTAATCTTTGATTTATAAACTATAACACGTGTATTTTTAAATAACTAAATGATTCACATATTATAAGCTATTAGAAATACGATCGTATAATCGACCTGACAGCTTAAAATTCCATCACGCTGCTCACTCTCGCTCAGCGGCTTATAATATCGACTGCAACGCTAATTGCTCAGCTCATACTTGTTTTGACTCTTTTATTAAATTATCACGCTTCATTTGCCGCGTCAGCACAGGCTAGACGTAAAAATACACCGCATCGCAACATAGCGATTACCGATACTTCTCACGAGCTATACTACCATATTATATCTTATCTCTCCGAATCTTTAAACATCTCTCGAACGCTAACCACAACCGATCGCCACCGCCTAATCTCCCGTCAATATATATCCGAAATATCGAACCATAACTCTCAGCCGCGCGTCAAAACGCTCGAGCATTCCATTCGACGACACACTCATACTCGTAATCCCCCGCAGGCTCGCGTGTGTATATATAATATAGGTATAAGCTCATTATGCGCTCGATCCGCGTATACCTATATGTATATAGCCACGTCGTCGGCGGCGATCGGACGCGACGGGCCGAACGAGCCGGCTAACCGCCCGGAGGTATTGTGTGTCAAAGAATTCGCGCTCGCGATGTCGCGCGGTAGGTGCAACGACACCCTTGAACTTTTCAGTCGATGAGGGAGAGAGCGAAAGAGCAAGTTCGCCGCTTTTGCCTTTCTGATTATACGCTTGGGAGGACGGGGCTGGATGGTGATGAGATCAGACGCGAATGGGACGATTTTTATGGTACGAGAGAGAGGGAGGGATAAACGATTCGAGACGATTAGTGTAGAAGGGAAATGGCTTGTATAAGGAAAAGATAGTGTTGATTGAGGTTTGTTTTCGTAGTTTATCGATTATTTTTAATAATTTCGGTACAGCCAATTGACAAAAAAATAATATTACAAAAATGCGTTAATCTGTTTATTCATAGCTAACATACACCAACGAATCTAGTTAAACATATTTAACCATAAAATCTTTAGACAATTCCTCAACTCAACGACTATACGGGTACCCATTGTCCACTTAACAACGCCTTTACCGTTTATTTCCACACCCACCCGCACCTCTCCTCCCAGTTTTTCCGCGCCACAGCGGCCACAACACCACAGCCGGCGTCGCCATCTTACAAAACCAGAAATATCCCAGCGAACCTCCGCGAAGCGAGGAAACCGAGTATATAGAAGACGAGAGAGAGAGAGAGGAAGCATATGGGATCCGCGCTCGGAGAAATCCCACGCGCGCCGCGGCGATGTTGTGTAATTCTCGCACCGATTGGCCGATCGCTTTGCGAGACCGCATTCCGCCTATCCCCTACCGCCGTACTGGCGGCTTGCCGATTCGATACACCGCGTGCGTATATATATATGCTGTGCGTGGAATCGAGGAGAGTCGGGATATGCGTAAGGGTTTGGACGATGAGGCACAATGACCCTATACTGTGTGGTTTTAGAAGAATCAGATGGTCGGTTTTGTGGTGGGAGAAAAATTAACGGTTGTTTTTGGCAGGGAGGTATAATTGTATACTCATCTGTATATGATTTGATGCTATGGTTTATAATTGCAGGATCTGTGTTATTTTTTTGCAAATCGCGGTACACTGGGAAATTGATTTTTTTGTAGTAATATATGCCCACACACATAGAACTAACCGCGAATTTTAGGTACTATGGTACAGCCTTAGGCTATATTCCTCGATTATCTGCCGTGATCTATTTACAAAGAATTTCGATAAATGATTAGAGCCAATTTTTTTTAGGCCGTACTTTTCAACTAAATATAATGTACCTCTACACAGTTTGTATATAGATAGGCCGATCAAATTGATCAATGGCGCTGATACAGTTTGTATATACGTGTATGATGTAAGCGTGCGCTACTTCATGTAGGTACCTAAAAGCTATTTAAGATACAATTTAGATCACACACACATTCAATTTTAATCTAAAGTTTTTTTTTCTGATTATACAGAGGCGCGGCAAAAAATTCAGTTTAAAAAGTCAATAAGACGATTACCGCGTATTGTCCTGAGATTTGTACACGGCATTGTTGTTACCACATTCGGTAGCATATACAGAAAAATACTTGCGGCATTGGACTTTCCATTAGATCAATGTACAAAAGACCAAGAATAATTGCCATTAGTATTAGAAAAATGTGTCATAACAATACCATCTAATGGAGTAGCTAGTGGCTTAATTTACACGCTACTCGGGTCGTGCAAACTCATTAAGCCCACCGAATTAAGCAAGCCGAAACAGAAACAGCAGTGCGCAACGATTCCGCAAGTATATATACATACACACGCGTACAGCGGCGTGCAATCAGTACGCGATCGAGCATCGGCCGCTAATTCGATTTTCCTACAAAGAAGCCTGCGCTACTGCTACTACCATACACTCGCGTATACGCTTATAACCCGCTCGCTTCGGCGCGCGAAACAACACAAAGAAACAGTATCAATAAAATTAATGACCCCAAAGTTATTATACGCGACTTTCGCGCGCTCCGCATATATATACGGCGTGCGCGTTTTCCATCCGATAATTACGCGCGCGCGCGCGGCTACTCAAAAAGAAGCCGAGAAAAAGGCCGCTTAATTGGCTCTCGCCTACCGTACAAAGCCAGCCGCGACACCCCAATGACTTCTTACCTCTCCTTCTCTCTTCCATCGTATATATACGCGCGCGTACATATATATACAGATTAATCATCCTCGTAAAATCGAGAGGCGCGAGGATGATGGATTCTTTCTGTCTCTTCTCTCTTGAGCGAGAGTATAGAGAATCCGCCCGCGCCCGCTCGAAATTCTTCAATCGTACACGCAAAAAGCGGCTAATTTTTCATTCGACCACGAGCGAGCGAGCGAGCAGCTACCGAAGGCGAGGCATAAATCATGGATCGGACGCGAGCGACGCGCGAGAAAGGGGCAGAAAAACTTAATTACCTTCATTAGGGGGGTTGCTGATGTGGTAGCAGTCGATCGCGCTCGTCTCTGTATGATGGGAGAGTGTAGGTAGTTTTCGCGAGCTTCGGGGGATTGTGCACGAATGTGTTATATGTATATAGTGGCTCGTGAGTTATTAATGGTTCAGTTTATTATTGTTGCCGGATGGGGTTTATTAGATTAGTATGCGAGGAGGATAATTATTAAAAAGTTAATTGGAGCGACAGGTATGAGGGTAATTAGGAATGGGAGCTGCTGCAGCGCGCCGAGCCGCCGGTTGTAATTAGCAACAAAAGGCGCGCAGGTTGTAACCTAATTTCTGGAGTTGCGATGATGCTTTTGTGCGCATATTTATATTGGCGTATTGTTATTGTTCGAGTTTTTGTTAAATTAATTATCTTGTATTTATAATTTCGATAAAAATAAACTAAATTTTGTTATACATAAGTAATACTTTTGAATTATATATAAATTTATGAAACGTCGTTTTGATCAAAATTATTGTAAAATATACTTACAAAATAAAATGAAAAGAAAAAAAAACGAATACAATGATGATATAATGTACATTATCGTTCATGAATAATTATTATTAGCGAACCCGCCAGCTCTGCCAGCCATTATTCTTTCATCGATTCAACCGGATTCGACCAACCGCGCGCGTCATATCGCCCCCAAAAGAATTAACAACTGAAAAAGCGCTCGCTTAAAATTCCCCTCCCACCTTCATTAACATGCACACACATGCATACAAACAGTCCTGCACGCAATAAAACTCGCAGTGCGAAACTCGATCGAATTCTCTCTCTCTCGCTCACCCGCGCGTTATTATACGCCGCTGAATACCGGCAATCAGCGGCAATTATAAATTTTATCATTTCGCCCGGCCGCTGCAGCCGCGATAAAAGAGACTCATGCGGTAGCCTCTCTCTATATACGCCCGTATATATATTATTATGACGTTGTAGAGCGGCAGCAGCTCTCTCGGGTTAACGCACCCGATGACCCTGCTGATGATCGCCGCGTTTGAAAGGCAGAACGCGCGAGCCGCGGAGATTAACTTTCGATGCAAGCGTAGTAGAGAGAGGGAGAGCGAATTTCGGCGAGCGGTGTTTTACGCTCTATTACTCGCGTTTTGTACGCATGCGTGTGGGTATGTATATGATGGCCGGGTCGGTGAAAAGATTGCGGGATATGGCGAATTTGCATCGGTGAATGGTCGGGCTATTTCGTTAGTTATTTCGGTATGAATGTGTATAAGGATAATAGGCGCGTGTCATTTGGATTTTGGGAATTTAAAGCTATGGCTGTGTTATTTCGTTGTAGCTGTAGATTAGAATTTTGATTTCATTCGTTTATAGTTGAAGGTGAAATTTGGTTGTTTATTTTATAAAAATCATAATATTGAAGTAGTTTTACATTTATTTCGAGTTTTTGAATGCACTTTTTTCTATCTCGACTATTCAGAAATCTTATAACAGATTTTCTTGAATATATTTAGAATCTCTCTTGGATCTTTCACTTTGTAAAGTT
The DNA here is from genome assembly GCA_900474315.1 of Torymus auratus. Lineage (NCBI taxonomy): Eukaryota > Metazoa > Arthropoda > Insecta > Hymenoptera > Torymidae > Torymus > Torymus auratus. The sequence continues at coordinate 11,318 of UXGD01005315.1, forward strand.
TTCTCAAGTGATCACTTAATATACAACCAAACAAAACCATAAAAAAGTTTTTAAATAATTTTTCCATTTCTAACGTACACTAACAATTTTTACATATTTTTCTACCAGACTTACAAACATCCCCTTTCACACTCCTCTGACTTCCATACCAACCTTCTAACGCATAAGGGAAATTAAACTACAAAGCATAATATCCACAACAATATATCGCGATGTCGCCCGGCTGCACCACGTCTACGCACATCATCCGTGATCCACGTAGCGCGGAATTAAACGTCACGCATCACACACACGTACCTATACGCGAAGCTAACGGAGAAGTCGACAAAAGACCCGCGCGACGAGAGGGTAATCGATGGATTTGCAAGCTGAACGAGCGCAGCGTGTGTCGTCGTCACCGCCGGCGGCGTAGGTTATATATAAAATGTTGTGGGGTTTCGCGAGCCGCGCTGCATCGAGCTGGAATAAATGAAACGTTAACGCGCCCGCCGCCCCACCAGAGTATATAAAGTAAAGCCAATAGGCATCGGATCGTGCTAACGCAATTTGCGCGTTTTCATTTGCGTATTATGCCGGGTTGCGTGAATGTCGCGGCGGGATAGCGCGTTGGAATGTATATGTGCGCTGTGTGAAGTTTTTGAAGTTAAAAAATACGGTTAAAGTATTTTTTATTTTTTTACGAAATATTTATCAAATTGTAAAAAATAAAGTGGTTTTGGAAAAACTGTCATCTTGTGAAGTAATCACAGACTATGGAAACGCAAAAAAATACTTATACCATAATCTATAAGAAATTTAGAAATATTTACTACAAACTTTTCTACAATTATGAATATGGCAATTAACTTTTGCAAATTTCTTTGTAATTATTAACACCAACTTTTCATACGGTGTATATACATCACCAGATCAAATCCCTGTTTATATAACTTCTTAAAAATCCCTTCACAAAATACGCTACCTGTCATTGACCCAATAAAACAAAAAAAGAAAAAATTTCCTCATACCACTCCAAAACAAGGACAAAAAAAAAGCTCACCCAAATCAATAAGAAATAAACCCAGGCAGGAGGAGAAACCTTAAAAAGGCAACCCGTTACCGCGACGGGTACATACGTATATATACAACCAGATGCAATTGCCGCTCGCTCGCTTGCTCGCTCTCGCGCATCGACAACTCCGACACAGCAAACATCCATCTATCCGTTCTTCGGCTCCTTACAACGCACGCACACACTTTGATCCCTTTTTTTTGCTCCGCATAATATATATCTTCGAGGGATAATATCCGAAGTATAAGAGTGTCATCGGTGTGGGTCTGCATTCGCTCGAATTCGGGCGCGACCAGGCGCGAAATCTGCCCGAACGAAGTGGACGGGACACGAAGCGCGCGCGTATATAGGTAACACGATCTCGCGAGATCGATCCCTATACGCGCGTGCGTGTGAAATCGGGGTCTTAGCGCGAGCGCACGCGGGTCTCGGTTATGATCCAGCTATAAGATGCTGTGATGGTGTTTTTGTTTTTGGCTGGGGTTGCGGACGAAAGTTTGTGTTAGTGGGTTGGAGAGGGAGAGATTTTGTAGGGATGCGTGCGTGAGGATTGATGAGTATAGTGACGTGTAAGAGAAATGTCCTAATATTCGAACACTTCAATTTGTTACAATGCCTGCAGCTCTCAGGCATAAGTGTATCATTATGCACTATTTCGGTAGTGGAGCATTTTTCACTCTGAAATAGTGACTTTTTTACTATTTTACATTTAGAGAGTGGGTATCAAAACTATTACATGTGTCATTTAGTCGTGTTTAATTTCTTTTAATATAAGAAAAAAATGCAAACATTTGAAAATCTTTATTGATTTACTATAATGGTTCATGAGTGTGGTAAATAAGTGTGGTTCTCTTGATTTTGATATTTTATAAAATTCAGTGTTGCCATTCTTAGCGAGCGGAATCAGTTGGCATAGGTTCACTGCAGCATTGAGTTGAGTTGGGTAAAATGTAATTGTCGGTCATTATTAGATACGCTTTTTGTAGGTTTCAAATAAAAGAAGCCAATGAATCCAATTTGAATGATTGCATAATTGATGATTGCTAGAGTCTTTTGCATAGACGTAGATCACTTATAGTATTGTCTTTTACTGCTGCTCAAAAGTTTCCACTATTAAACTTAAAGTATTACATTCTAGTATATTTCGATAAAAGTGCGAAAGTGTCGATTCTAGTATACGAGTGCATAGAATAATCTTTCGCACTTATATCGAAATGAACTATTTTATTGTACAGAAACGTTCAATTCAGAGTATCGAACTAACAGAATCTATTCATTTTATTATAATATGCAATATCTTCCTATGCCTTAATTAAAATTAAACGTAATGTAATCGAAATCACGACCGACGCAATCCCCCTCATTTGAATATTTCAAACAGTCGCATATACATCTTCATCTCTCTTCCCTCCAACGAATCACGCATCACATCGCATTACCAACACTGGCCCAAATCGACCTTACAATTCGTCCGAATCCCGCATAGCTCACCCCCTCCATCCGCAAATGATCGAGGATTACACACACATACACACATACCTCCCGCTCTAATGACTCTCGCAACTCTACCGACAAAGTCGCCGCCGACGTTTTATTTCACTTCCGCGCGCTCGCGGGGACCCCATGCGGCTCGTCGGGCATTTACATCCGTGCCGCTCGCGCTCTGACGCGGACTGATGGCGCGTGCGCGCGCCGCTTTTGATTCTTCGCCGCGCGCTTTTTTCCGAAATTATATTTAGCGTAAGCGGCGCGATTCGACGCGCCGAAATTTCGCGACACCGTAGGTGGTGAAGCTGTGTTCCCGGAAAGTGCAGGGGTTTTTGTGCTGCTGCTTGATGTGACGATTTTATTCTGTGATGGTGAGGGTTTTGTGGGAGCGTATGCTGTATGGGAGTGTGGAAGCGGTGCGAATGAGTGGTGATAATCGAACTGATTAATCAAAAGCGGTCGTCTTTTTCAGGATGATAGTGGAATTTTATAGGGGCAAATCGATCATGTTCTTCGTTGAATCTAATTTTAGATTAAAAGATAAATTATGGAGGTGTAAAAGAATTATAAAATAGCGCTTTGGTTCGACTAAAACTATAAAGTCAAATAATTGACAATAGCCAATTATTAATTTTAGGAAAAATGATGAAGATATAATAAATGAAAAGAAATTCTATTTTAAAATGGAATTTCTTTTCCTTATTTACTTAAATAAATAAAATAAGAAATAAACAAATTACTTAAATAAATATGAACAGAAAGGAGTGTATACATCACCGGGACCGAAATCTGATTTCCAAGTAAAGCAATCGTGATAAACAATAACGCGGCTGCACGATATAGCAAGATTAATCTTGATATTGTATTGTCTTGCCTCAATATTTAAGACAATAATCGATACAATA
>UXGD01005316.1:0-14759 GCA_900474315.1 Torymus auratus
CAGTCTGGGGATATGTATAAGGCATGGGATAGGATCAGCCGCGTAACGGGTTTGTATAATAGTGTAGAGATGATCCTCCGCGTGAAACTGAATATCCAAGAAAAAGTGTAATTTTCGTATGAGCTTACCCACACCTATACAATTTTCGGGTTTCTCTCTCTTTCAGAATTCTCGCTGCATTTAGGAATAATTCGTTCCGCTGCTCGCTCGACTCCCAGCCGTAATCGTCGCGTTAATGTGCATCGGCCGCACGGTCTTTAAAGAACACGACCCACATACACGCTCGAGATGCGCGCACGATTTCCTCTCCTTCCACCCTAAACACAATGTAGGTAACCCTAATATATAAGATAATACAGCTGTATTAGACCGAGTTCCGGATCGAGCATCACTCAGTCGTGTCGAAATCCACGGCGATAAAGAAAAGACAAGAAAAAAAACGGCACAAGCGCCGTTATCTCATTGGCTCTCGGTGTGTGCTCTTGTTTCTGGCTCTCGCTCGAGTGATGTGTGTTAATATACGTGTCGCTCGCTCGCGCGCGCTTCCGTGTTTTTCCAGCCGCGGATCACGTATATATAGCCCGCGGTTTCGGCCACTATTATACACGAACAAGAAGAAGAAGAAGTTTATTACGCGTACGCGACCTTGACTCTTGTACGTATATATATATGTATGCTCAGGTGTCGGCGAACTCTAGGATATTGTAGGAAGTGTAAGATCAGTTTAAAGGTTAAATTTATCATACAGTAGATTTATACACGTAATATTAAAAAAAATTCTTCTTCCTTCACTAAACATGCTATTATTCTCTTACAAACGCCTTGTTTACCCGCACTCATCGCGCTCTTTATATTCTTAATCATTTTCCTGTCGCCTATACTCTGTCTCTCCCGTCACATAACACACAAAACAAATCTCCATCGACAAACATTTGAACAACAGCTCTCTCTCTCGCGCTTATCACCAACCACCCCTCCATTATTTATACATTATAACCGCTTATCCTCGTGTGCTTCCTTCTCCCCGACATCACACCGAACAAAAACAACAATATAAAGACGCAATAACAGAGACAACCTCGTCACCTCCTTCGCAACTCTCTTACTATTACAAATCCTCGGCGGCGCTGCGATTACGCATGCGCTCGTTACGTGAATAGACATAACACATAACAGGCACGCCGGTACGGACGTTACGCGCGCGCGCTGCGTGTGCTATAATACATAAAGAATCGTCTGTGTTCCGGAGAGTAGGGAGGGAGAAAGTGTTGTATGTATATGTATGTTTATACCGGATGGTGGTTATGTTCTGTGTATAACCCCTGAGGGGGCTAAAACATGGAAAATTCGTCAAAGTAGCAGCAGTGTCGAAAGAGAGATGCGGGTCCACTGCGAAGAGAGAGAGAGGTGTGTGTGTGTGATGTAATTGGGCGTAACTGTTATTTAACAGCGGACTGAGCCGCGTGTAATACTTACTCGCAGGCGGTTTTAAAATACGGGTTTCGAGAGTATATACAGCAAGTAGCTGCTGCTGGTATTTTAAACGTTTCGGATTTTCGGACCCATCGATATAATTAACCGATAGCCGTCTACGTCATATTATACACGTGTATCGCGTGCGATTAACTTTGCACGGCTCGTAAAAATTATACTACATCGGATGCTGGTGGTACGAACCAAGCAGAGAGAACAAAAAAAGTACGCGCGCGGTGACGAATTTAGACGCGCGATCAATATCAGCTCGTATCGCACATACACAGGTGTACGTTTGGGTCGTATTCTCGGTACGTTATGCATCTTTGGTTTCGCATTGTTCCCTCCTGTACGTATATACAGTCACAGAGGTGACTTTTATTTCCGTATATTATTATACCGACGGTATAATACACACGACGGCGGTGCGGAATTATTTATCGATTCCGGCGACGCTTTTTGCGCGAAAAAGCGCCGCCCGATCGCGCACACTTTGCTCACTGTAATATACCGGTTTTCGAATATATATACTACAGAGCCTGCCGCGGGCGTAAATCAATATATCCTGTTAACTTCCTCGTCCTGCTGCGGCTGCCGAAATCAACAGGTATATAAGCCGGCTCCGCAGAAAAACCAGTCGTTGAAAAAAAAAAAGAGAAGGAGCGTTCGTCGAACTTTTCCGCACGGTGCCCTTGAGAGGATGCCTGAAGAAATCGTCGCGACATATATAAGTAAGCGCGTTATGGTGAACCCGGAAGGGTGTATTATAGAGTGTAGAATATAGAGTGTAGAGGAGGGAAGATTGAGAAAGAAGGATTGCGTGATCGGCTAGGCTGTGTGTTACGAAGTATGTTATAGGAGAGAAAGGATTACGGCTCTTATACAATCCTCTCTCTCTCTCTCCTTTTCGTAGTTCTGCAACTATTTCTATCTATCTCTCTTCTCACGCGTTATGATAAATCTCGGACGTTCACGTCAAGGCGCTTCCTTGTACGTCTCTCTCTCTCTCTCTTCTCTCTCCACATCGCGGTTCTTCTTCCTCTTCCCGTCCTCGTCGTCTCTTCCTACATACATATATACTCTTTTTGCACGACCGACTGCTCTTCCTGCTCCCGCGGAAAATTATACTCGTCTCTCTCCGTAATGGGATCGACATATACGCGAGATAACGATCTCCTATATTCTTTTTTTTTGTTATCGTCGTCGTCGTCGCGATAATAATATACTTACACCGTATTTTGAATTCTTCCGAAAATTTTGTTATTCCTAAGTATATACGCGTTCGTGTTTATCTAATCGCGTAGCGAGAAGATAAGCGAGAGAGAGAGAAGAGCGCTAAATTCGGCGCCTGCACGATGAGCGCGTGACAAAAGCTCGGTATATATGTATATATTCTCCGTGATTATATATGTTTGCGCGTTCTCTCTCTCTCGCGTGCAACGACTTTGCTGCGTGCGATCGAAGGTCGAGCGAGCTCCGGCATCAGCACGTAGTCGTCTTCTTGTTCCGGGTGCTCGTGCGTGCGTCATATATATATACTGACTTACAAGTTTTGCGAGATGGATATATATATATTCCGTTTCGATGAATTATACGTTCATGCACCGATACAAATAAAGCGTACGCACCGAGTGGCTTCGTTCTGCGAAGATGACACATAATACTCCATCTATAGATGTATATAGAATAAAATAAAAAAAAACCCTCGCGCAGCATCCCGCTGTAGACTCGTTATCCACTTTGTCGTAGCTTTTTAACGATCTCGCTTTACGGCGGCGGAGTAGCTTCCGCCTCTCCTTCTACCTCTCTTCTTCTTTTCTCCGCCTCCGTATATATACCGGTAGAGAAAAGGAGCGGCGACGACGTCGACTTCCTGTACCGGACGGGCGGGGAGAACGACGAAATTGCCGACGACAAGTGCATCGACGAAAAAGGATGAGGCGGATTAGAGGGTTTAATTGGCCGCGCTTATAGCTACTTTTCGAAAAGAATTCCGCAGCTAATGCTGCTATACTTTCAACGCAGATTTCCGGTGATAAATTTCGCCGGTACGTGTCCATTTTTCCTCCTATCGTATACATGTGCCGTACACCAGACAGAACAAACAGCTTTTTCTCTGTGTCTCTGAAAAACAGGGGGAATAACAAGTGAAAAGCTGCTCAAACAGCCATTTATTATTTGCAGGGCATTTTTCGCGAATTAACGACGGTAACCGCGTCTATTCAAATTATTCGCGCACTGTGTATGTATATATATTAAACGACAGTTTTGCGTAAGATGCGCGCGCGGTTCCACGAAATCAATATAGGCGCAGGCACAATGTGGGAAGCAAACATCACACTCGATAACGTCGCTGCTGGTGGTATTAGAACCGCCGCCTTTTCCGTGTCACATATACGCTTCTTTTTCTTCTTCGTTTTTGTCATGCTCTCGATCGACGAGATCGTTGTTTTCTCGAGGCCGCGCGCCAACTATACATATATTTACTTTCATCCGCGCGAGTTGTGATGTTTGCCCGGGCAGATAACGCGTTAAACTTGGGCTCGACTGATCGCGAGTATTATATTGCGCAAAAATTTTATTACACGCACGCGTCTAAAAACCAAACTGTCTATCGCGGTACATTACAGCCTGGCGTGTTATATACGTATATTAATTGTAAAGACGGATAACGTATATATTATGCATATTACCCGCGACGTTGTGGCTGTAATGACCATCACGGATTTATAATTTTCGGAGACGTCGAAACTAACGACCTCCTTTCCTTCGTTCCCTAACCGAATACATTATCACAATGTGTAACACAGGCGCGCCATACTCATTATACATTAGTTTCCACAAATATATCGTCGCCCTCCCGATTATTAGCCTACGCAAACATTCGCGTACACATACCCGCCCTCTCGCTTAAAAACACTACTCCACTTATACTACAAAACCCAAGCGCGCGCTTATACACCTTAACGGCCAAACCCGTAATCCGCTCCGAACCCAGAGAGAGAAAAAGAGCCACCTCCTCCGTACAATACTTATACACACGGCACAAGCCGCAAGCGAACGGACATACACAAAGGCGGCGACGCGAGTGACTCCGAGGTCGCGGCAACGGCTACTTCCGTTTCCCTATAACGTACATACGGCCTCGATATATACACGTCGTCGTTTCCTACTCCCGCGTTTCCTCCTTCGTCTTTTTGTCTCGCGGCGTGTAGTTTTCGTGATCCACCGGGGTACATTAAAGACGAGCATTAGAGAGGGGAAGTATAATTGAACGGGAACCGGGAATGCGAGCAAAGTGTATGTATGTATGTTGCAATGGCCTAGAGGCGTGTGTGTATGTGTACTATTGCTCGATTACTTAACGCCCGAGAGCTCGCAGGCTTGCATAGTAGTGTGTGTAAGCAGCGCGGCACCTGACTTGGGTATGAGTGCAGGAATTTTCGCTTTCTCGTGCCCGAGTTTGTTGTTGTTGCGCTTGCGTATTATGTGTATGCGCGAGTGGTTTGTCAATTGTTGCGGCAGGGTTATTGTGACCTCTCGTGGATGTATTTTAAATACATAGAAATGCACGAAAATTAATATTAATACAGTTTTCCAAAAATCCTTACAACCCATCATTTCTTTCCCCGCAATTAGCCGCGCCGCTATTATACACAGAGAGTCCTCGTTCAACTTTCACCTCGTCCGAAATCCACACATACATTACATCCGTAGCGCGCGATGCTCGCGGGCGCTCCTTCCTCCTTCCTCTCTTCTAAACAAAAGCCTCGCGAAGGAAAAAGAGAAAAGGAGAGTCGTAGACTTGTACACAAAGCGCCGCGTTCCGCTTGGCCGTGCCCACCTACTACTACTCTACCGCCACGTGCTCTACTCGCGTTATATATTGCGCAAACGCGAGACAATGGAGCAGTGAGTATCCTTATACGTTATACACTCTGTCACCGTATATACATATATGATAATAATTATAAAGGGGAGGAAAATCGATGGAATATAGTATATAGGGAGTTTTTCTCGGGAAGGCCGCAGGAAATCCTTGTACTTACTATATAGGTAGCGGTGAATATATAGTGCTGCAGAGTCGGTCCATTATCTCATTGAACGAGGCGCGCGTGTGATGTGTGACGTACATCCCGTGTCGCCTCCCTCGGCCGCGCGAAATTATAGTCCCCGTCTCGGCAATCCTCTCATGACTGAATGCAGCGTACGTGTGACAAAAAGTAGTCTCTTTTCGATTTTTATTTTTGCGATGCGAAGTGAGGGGGTAGTACCGTTATAAAGGCGGCGTCTGGGTTTTATATATACGGGAATATCGCGTGGACTCGGTAGTGAAGTTTGAGGAAGATCAGTTATTAGTCCTATACGAACTTTAATATCGTTAATGTAATACAGTTATAGAATTTTAATCGACAGCATTTCACAACAACGCTTCTTAAACAAAAAAAAACATCGATCTCAAACCCAATCCCAATAAATACCTTGCATTGTCATCGCGTATCTTTCTCTCTCTCTCTCCCACCTAAACCATAAAAAACCCATCCATCCAGCTCACACCTCTCACCTCTCCGACTTACAGTCTTGCGTCACACTCTCTCACCGGCGCGCACAGTCTTCGATTACGACTACAACTCGCGCTCCTAACCCAGACTCGCTCCACTCTTCTATGCGCTCTTAGACTTTCACGTGGCGGCGGCGGCGGTGTGGAAATGGATTTCGCTGGAAATTGAGCTCCCCTTGCGCAAATCGCCTCGCGGCGTGAAAGCGCGCCGACGCCTCGGAAGTGCACCGCTGCACCTGCGCGTACAGGCTACTACTTCTACTATTAGATATATGTATGTATATTGTGCAATGGAGCGTGCAACACGTGCTAGTAGGCGAGAGAGATAAGAGGTTGGCTGTTCCGCGTTTGATAAGGGGCATACACCGACTGATTGATCTTAATTGTCAGAAGGCGGCTTGTGTATGAGGGAGTTTTGTAAGGTGCGCGCACTCGCGAGTATAGTTACGAAATCACCGCGGAGACTGGATGAAGATATTAAACGTGTCTACGCGTGTATGTATGGCGCAATGCTCGGTGGCTCTTTGTGCGTTTATTAACGATTGAAAAAAAAAACACGAATCTTTATCGCTCCATATTATAGTTATTATTCCCACTCGCTCAATCTACACTTTTACTATATTTATACACCGTCGATTCGTTCTTTACGTATACACAAAACCTTATGCACTTACACAGCAGACATCGCGGAACCCGTCGACATCCTTACCACGCATACCACCACGTCACCTCTCGCGCGCACGCATCAGGAACTCTAAGAAATTCGCATTCGCTCGGCGTAAAAACGAATTTCCTCCGTTCCCGCCGCGTGGGAAAAGGCCGGCCCCCTTATCGCTTAATGGATTTTGACTGGCGGCGTTTCCTTGTGGCTCGCTTTCTCGCATGTGTGTATACATACACGTATAATGTACACAGACAGGCTCGCTCTCGCGGAATCCCAAGAGCGGAAGTGTCGTCGTCGTCGTCGAATGGAAATACGCTATGTAAATCTCTCTCTCTCTGCGGCGAGTAAGAAGCGACAGAGTTGTCGTCGGAACGGATACTCTCTTCCTGCACACGTCGTCGTCGTTGGATGTGTGCATCGTAGCTCTTTTTTTCTTGGCTTTTAGTGTGTGCGGAGGTTTTGGGAAATGTAGGTGACACGTTGATATATCGTTTTATTGTATAAAAGCTCGCAGGAGGTTGTTCAGTTGGTCAAATAAGCGCTTGTTTAAACAATGTTATAGTTTATAAATGGGTATGTTGAATAGGCAAGACGCGCGCGCGTGTATATAACGTTCAATAACCTTTTCATCAAAATTACTCGCTCGATCACGTATACATCTATTATATAGGTACGTACAATACAAAGCGTGGTTTCGTAAGAGCAAGTCACGCTACGTCGATAAGTATAAAAATTCCTCGGCGCCCAGATCAAACCTCTACATATACTATTCCTCTCTTCCAATACACTACGCAGGAAGAAAAAAGTCTAATATAACTAATCTTCTTTCTTTCTTGTTCCAGGTTATTATCATCATCAACCGTGACGACATTGTCGCAGTGCAGCACGTATCCTCAGTAGGCATCACGCACACGGAGGCACGCACAAACTGCGCTAGGTCGCGCAGGAGGCGCGTGTTATGAAATTGTTGCCGAACATCCAGCTGCCGCAGCTACCGCCGGTCAACGGGGCCAGCAGCGGCATGACGGGTATGGACGCGCGACTACCTCATGGTATATCCTTGCCATTCAGCCCTACCGATCTATTATGGCGGTATGGGCCGACTATGACCTTCCCACAGGCTCATCCGCCGCCAAGTCCACTCTTCGATTTCAAGACTCACCTGCCCACGAGTTTAGGTAAGTGCAGGTGTTTTTCTTATTTAGGTGGATTGATCGGAGAATAGTGCTGATAACGTGAGATTCCGATCGTATATCCCTGTTGTCGAGATTGGGTGGTATAGGATTGATTGATAATTACTTTGTTATCGGGGATATGATATATATGTGTTTAATGACGGTTAATCAGTGCGGCGGTCGGTTATCGGTAATTAAATAATTTATCGGTGGGTATCTTAGGGAGAATAATGAGAAAAGTCGCTGTTCTATATAAATATTCAGGATTTTGGAGTAAAAGTCAATTTAATGAGGTTGTTAGCCTCTCGTATACTTTACATGCAAATCAACATGTTACGAAACGTATTCGTATTGTTCACGTAGAATTATACATTAAAAGAATGTCAACGAGATCGTGTAATTCTATTTCAAAGGTTTTTTAAGGCATAATGAATTTAGTTATTTACTTTTACCGTAATTGAACCTTATTCAATCATACATGAAAGCTTTATAAACGCTACAGAAAGTACATTAAACAAATAATTAAAATTACTCAAAAAGCATACTATACAATCATTAACGATAATTTCTTCTTCCACTTCCAGCGTCAGACCCGAGGCTATGGTCACGCGACGACGTCGCATCCTTCCTTCGCTGGGCGGAGCGTGAATTCGACCTGCCACAATTCGACATGGACATGTTCCAGATGAACGGCAAGGCACTGAGCCTCCTCACGAAATCCGACCTAGGCGAGCGTTGCCCTGGCGCTGGTGACGTTCTCCACAACGTTCTCAACATGCTCGCACGTGACTTCAACCAACTCCAGCGTTGTCTACCAGGCTCACCAGTTACACCAACTCGGCCCTCAGCCGCGTACCCATTGAGTCCTCATTCACATCCACCAACACCCACGTGGGTAGACAGTCCATACGCTGCTAACCTCGCCTCACTGATGTCAGCGAACTCGGTAACCCTATCGCCAGCGCCCTCGGTTGACAGCCAAGCTGGATCACCAGGCCACGCTAGCAATGATAACAATCAAGGCCAGGTATATAAAAGCGACTCGGATGAGGATAACCAGCAAGCTGGACAGAGTCCACCTGCCACACCTACAGCACTTACAGCACAGAGATTGAGCGAGGTATGCGTTAAGGGTGAACCAAGTCCCACGCTACCACCATCGATGATGCCACTGACTCCTGGAGGCGCTTTCAGGCCCGCCGGACAGCATGGATCGGCGAGCAGCGCTGCTAGGGAATTCTTCCCCAGTGATTCGCCCGAACCCAATACAAGTAAGTGTATATACTTGTTTTCGATATATGTTAGATGTGTGTATGTGTATACGTAATCGCGTGTATATTAATGCGAGCTCGCGGAGAGGAGGAAGTCGACACGTAACGGAGAATACATTACGCGTATAAGAGACGGCTATACGGAAATGATTAGTATGTTTGTCGGGCATAAATATATTAGTCAGTCGGAGTATTTTTAAACAAAGCCGTAGATTAGAACTTTTTCTATCTCTCTGGTTCTGGCTGACTAACCGATAATAATGTGTGTTTGGGGACCAAAATTTCGGGTGATTCATATATTAATATATCTCTAACGTTTGTTTTCTTGATTTCTCTTGCAGATGGTAGACTGCTCTGGGACTTTTTGCAGCAGCTGCTGAACGACCCGTCGCAGCGCTACACCCACTACATAGCGTGGAAGAGCCGAGAGACCGGCGTCTTCAAGATCGTCGATCCACCAGGTCTTGCCCGACTCTGGGGCATCCAGAAGAACCATCTGTCGATGAACTACGACAAGATGAGCCGCGCTCTACGCTACTATTATCGCGTCAATATACTGAGGAAGGTGCAGGGCGAGCGCCATTGCTACCAGTGAGTATATTAATCTACACGACTACCTATAGTTAAATGATAAAGAAAGGGAAAGAATCTAACGGTAACAATTGTTTTACAGATTCCTGCGTAACCCTACGGAACTGAAGAACATCAAGAACATATCGCTGCTGCGTCAGCAGATGCGAATAAAGGCCGAACCCGATGAGGAAGACCCTCTGGGTGGTCAAATGGAACCCGAAATTGACATGCCCACGGATCTCTCGATGTCGACGATGAACGCGCCTACAAGCCCCCACCAGCATCACCAGCACCACCAGCAGCATCAAGCACATCAGCCACCACCACCGTTGCCACAGCCTCTGCCGCTCCTTGACCCACCTGCGAAGTACAGGAGTCATGCTTACAGCCTCGTTATCAAACAGGAACAACAGCAACAACAACAGCAGCAACAACAGCAGCAACAACAGCAACAGCAACAGCAGCATCCAGAAGAGAGGAAGTGACGCGGCTCGTAGGAAGCTACCGAATGTAAATCGCTGTTATCCGGGCGCGAGTAGCCCGAGATATTCGTACACACACATACAGCCCTCCCACGGAGCCCTGACGCGTCCGCCTGATGTGAGAGGGAGGGAGAGAGAGAGATATGAAGGCTCCGAGCGCGCCTTGTTTTCGAAGAGAGGAAGGATAGGAAGATGGTTGAAGCTATATGAGCTCTTCCCGAGGAAGAGAAGATAGATAGAGAAAGTGGAGGACCAAAGTGCAATGCTCGCGAGACTTTCGCGCCACAAGGATCACGAATTCTTCCGTATTTAAGTACAACGCATCTATATATATACATATTATACGTATACATGCAGACTCACGCGAATACATGCATATATACATACATTACATGCGCATAGAGAGAGAGAGAGACGACGACGACGAGCGCGCATGCGTGCGTTATGTAGCTGACCTTCGTCGCGGGAACGAGAGACTGTGGAGGAGAGAAATAGAGAGAGAAACTACTGTGTTATACGTGGGGGAGACGAGACCCTCAATGAGAGCCGAAGGACACGAGTGGAGCACACATGCTGCGCCGCTTTTTTTTTTTTTTTTTTGTTCTCTTCCTTCCTGGAGAGTTGCTGGATGTTCGCGCGTCGACAGATAGAGAACGAGAGAAGGAGATAGAGAGAGAGAAGATACACGTATACGTATATATACTCTTCGTTACAACGAACCACGAGTCAAGATATTTTGCGTATATACGCAGAGCGCACACGTGTTCGCAGAGCTGCGAGTGTGATCTGCGCCTATGAAGACATTATTATTATTATTATTACTATTATTGAAAACTATAAATGGTTCTTTTTCGTTCTTCGGAGAGAGTCGAGACTTTGGTTTAAGAAAACCCGTTCTTCTTCATCTTTGTCTGCTGTTCTTTTTTTTTCTTACGACTTTTTTTTTGCTGTCCTTATTTTTTGTACCTCCTTTATCGATGTCTTTTATTCATCTTTATTAACTCTTTTTTTTGTTGATATAATTTGTAATTGCGATGCCACGAGAATAGAGAGGGGAGGACAGACGCGTTGCGCAAGTGTGTTTTGCGCGAATCTATATAGATATACGTTGAGCGTCACAGTGAGAGACAGAGAGAGAAAGAGATTCAGCCATTGTTCGTGTTCGCGACGATTTTTGTGAATTATTAACAATACTGCGTTGAAAAGTGGCTCGTCGATGTGCCTGCGCGCAGGTAACGTTTCGACAAAGTGAGAGAGACATTTTCGCGCGATGTAGCTATAGGTGATGTATGATTGCGAAGAAACGATGTAATAGACGTGCGTATGTGCGTGCGACTACGGGTGCGAATGATCGAGTGAATATTATACATATAGAGTTTATATGCTGAATGTTGCGAGGAACAGTTAAGAAGATAATAAGATAAAACAAGAAAAAATCATCTGTGTGCCAAGAACAATAATTTGTTGTTACGTAAGAAAAAAAATAATAAAAATAAAAATAAATAGATATGATAACGAAGAGAAAGAGACATATATATGTGCGTGAGGAAAAAAGAAAATCGTCAGCTTCGGTCTTCGATCAATGGTGCGAATTTTTTTTTTGTTTTTTTTTTTTTATTTTTTTTTATTTTTTTTTTTTTTAAGGTCGAGACACACCACGTGCGTGTTTAATAATTGTAATCACTTATACTCTAGTAAATGCGTAAGTTGTACATAAGGTTTCTGCTTTGCAAAGCAAGAGGAAACGTGGAAAGCGAAAAAGTATATATCTATTGTATGGAGGATAAAAAATAGAAGGAATTTACGGAAATTTGGGGCCAGAGTTATACATAAATTTATACATAAATATATATATATAAATACATGAATATATTTTACTACCAAAATTTATATTCGAAATTTCTACGTCGTTGCTGGGTGTGTGATTATGTGGCTTACATTCCACGACCAGGCTTGCACTGGCTCGACCAACTACTTCGGTGCAGAAAATTTATAGATGACGCGTATTAGTGGCAATCCAGAGTTAATACATTTCGAATGTAATTGTGTATTGTATTTTTTCACAAACTCTCACTGATTTTTCGCGAGAAATATGAAAGAAAAAAAAAAAGTTCAACTATGAAAGTTTGTACAAAGGAAATTGTTTCCTTTTAACGCATAAAAAGAAAAGAGGTCTACAAAAATCTTGTTGTCATAGAAAATTTCTCAAATCTAATTGTTGTGAATTTTCTGACATTGGAAGTTGCGATTTTAAGGAGAATATTACGACACGAAATTATTTTTTTTACCTAATGAAAAATTTGTTACTTAGAATGTGATAAAAGAAAAGAAATTTTTATTTTTATTTACGTAAGTTGATTAGTTTTCTATGCCAACACTGATAGAAAATTCTTCTTATATTAAGAGCCTCGAGTGATTACTGTAGAATTGAAATTTGTATCTGGCGACATGTATACTGTGATCTCTGTAAGGTTAAAGGAGCGAATATGTATATAATTAAATTGAAAGAGGAAGAATGTTAATTGAAAAAAAGACAAATGTATACCCTTTCTAGAGAAGATTAATATTATCAATATAGAGTATACATGTATTCGTGTATGCAACATACATATATACATGTATATACAAATAAAAAAATTTACCTTTAATTTTTGTTTACAAAGTGTAAATAATTTATACTCGAGAATCGGTGTACAAGATAAAGCACCACTGGCATATAATATAGATCTTAGGGATGCTAAAATCGACCCCATCGGGGTAAAATATGGTGAAAAGAATTTATATTGCGTACTATAAGTGAGAAATGTGTATAAAAATTATAATGCCTGTAAAATTCTAGAATTAGAATCATTTTATTATATTATATAAATTGTTACTGAAAAATTATAGATACGAATGTTGTAAATATAGACCTATTTACTTATTAAGAAAGAATATTTCTGACTTGTTTATTTTACTGCCCATCTTTTTTACTTGTCTTATTAAAAAATTTACTACCTAAAACTTAATTGAGATATCATTTTGAGGAAAATTAATATACAAAGGTAATAGAATAAAAAAATTTTTATCAAAATATTTAGATATCTACATTCACTGGAAAAATATAACATCATCTGCTATGATTGATGTGGAACTCTTTGTATTTCCTTCTTCATCTTTAATTTCACCATAACTTAATCTACCATTTACCATTACACGCTGTCCTTTCCGCAAATAATTATATACAGTCTCTCTTAAAGTTGGTTTGAATATACAGACTCTGTGCCAATCAGTTTTTTGCATAAGATCACCTAAAATAATAAAATAATTAAATCACTCATGTTTTATTTTAATACCAAAAAAATGTTTATATTTTTGGAATCATTACCCCCTTCATATTTGTAATTAATATGTGTGGCCATAGAAAATACTACTACTGGATGCTCTTCTGTACCACGTTTCTGTGGTTCTCCACCTACTCTTCCAAGGAGTGTAACTTGATTTACAGCTGAAAAATTGTATTATTCATTACAAACACTTATTAAAATAAAAAATATATATATGTTTTGAAATTTGAATTCAGATAATTTTTTATTAATAAAAATATTTTTTTTATTTTTTATAAATGCTAGTTTCAATGAAAATTTCTTTACAGTATAGTCAATTGAGATTTGTAATATATATAACTCTAGTATATACTGAAATATTTCTTTATATTAAGATTGTAACATTCAAATATACTTCCAAACATTTATTGAGAAATACTCAAATTTATAATTTTGAAAATAAATAAGTAACACTGTTTTTCTTCATTTGAATTCTGAAAGTCAGTCTAATTTTAGAAACAGAATTTTAAAATTATAATAGAACTGACTATACTAACTTGACATAAATTAATTATTCAACATGAAGAAATAAAAAGAGACATAGTAGGTGCAAATCACTCAAATAGGCCAAAAGTATAAAATAAACAATGAAACTTCACTTACTTTTTTCAACTGAGGTCGGTTTATCGCTGTAGGCACGTGCGGCAACATAATTAATTCCTCGGATTTGTTTGCACGTGCTCGTAAAAATCTGTAACAGGTAAACATTGTCATACACCTAACCTACACAGACGTTCAATTTTTTCAAAGTGTTAAATATTCCACTAATTATTTGTCATCTCATTGCGTACTTACCTTATTCAGCAGCATCTTGAAAAATTCGGCACTACTCTTTTGCCAAAAAGAATCGATAAATACTTCTTTTTGGGAAAAGAATAAAAATAAAATCCAAGCAGCACTATGTATTGCACGTTTGTCGGATTTTCTTTATCTCCCCTTTGTTAGTCTGGAAACTCCCGCCTGCACCTATATATCCAGCCGGTACCTATACTCAGCTGGTAAGTAAAACGATTAAGAGTGCTCTCTTACAGTGATGGGATAATCGGGAGAATTCTCCGTCTCTCTACCTAAACCCCAACTTCGGAATAGATCGCAGCGCCCTCATGACTTCATCTACATATTTTCATTAATTTAAGTGTACTTATAAATTTTAAATTCATCATAACTGAGTTTTCGCACGTGTAGAAGTTAATAA